>OMKL01132692.1:0-13252 GCA_900302295.1 Parasudis fraserbrunneri
CAGCTGCTGTGTATTTGTGCATCCATGTATCATCATGAATACAGGAGCCTTCAGCAGTGAAGGTCCTATGTCTGTGTGTGTGTGTGTGTGTGTGTGTGTGTGTGTGTGTGTGTGTGTGTGAGGGGTATATATATCATAGTCTAAGACATAGACAGGCATGTTGCATCTCATCCTGGAGGTCAAGGGCCAGTGTGTTGAGAGGCACCTGGACAGCGTGTGGCAGTTGCCATCCACTAGAAGCCACTGGTTTGTGACCATTAAACTAATGAGAGCAATTATGTTAGCCTTTAAGTCTGAGTGTAAGAATGTGAAGAATCTTTCCGAGGAGAAAGCACCTGGTTAATGATCATGCAGCTGTCTGTCGGCAACATGACTGACTGTCAGACACTTAAGACCCTGACATTACCTGAACCTTCAGATATGTAGGGCAGAGAGAGGGGCTTATATGTGGCTCTGTATGCAAATGGATTTGTCTATGTGTGTGTGTGTGTGTGTGTGTGTGTCCATCACCCTAGTGGATTATCCAGTGACTAATCGACTAGTCATTGTATAATTCCCATTTCTAATTTCAGTGTGCATCCCTATAGGAGTTATTCAACGATAAACCATATTGGCCTTTCTGAGCACCCATAGTCCAATTCAGTTTCATTATGAAAGTTAAAAAGTGAAAATATTAAATTTTTATCATATTTTATTCTGTGTCCAGGGTTGTATTTTTCGATAAGTAATTTTGCCTGTTTATAACAATAGATATTGAGAAATGAGAGGGGGGGGGGGGTCTGAATGTAAATGTGACAGGAGACTCTCAGGGCAGAAGGTTTGGAGGTTGACGGCTCCTGAACTCTTATGGAATTGTGTGTTCTACAAAGGGTGTTCTACCACAGTGAAACATTGCTTTAACCCCTCAGAGAGTCTCTGTCCCTGGGTAACTGACCCTGACAATAGGGGTAGTAAGTGTTATTTATGCTGGCCAGAGGTCCAGTTTTATTGGGAGCGGAGCTCTTACATGCGGTGCCTCCGGTTTCCATGGGGGACATCTTATGTCGGATGTGCAATGTGCAATAACATGCAGGGACAGGGACCGCAGAGCAGAAACAAATATAGTCCTATAGGAATGGCAAAATACAACCTGTCTCTTCCTCTGTTACTGTTGCCATAGGATTACTTCCAGAATGTGGGTAAGACCACCTATCAACTTGCTCTGCCTGGACAACACATGTGCCTGCAAGCTATGCTGAGGAAAAAGCAAGTAATTATCCCATCCAAAAACACTCCATTATAATACCTGCAGTATCAGAGCCTCATTAGATTCTCCTCTGTACAACATTACTGGAATTCCACCCTTTGGGAACAAACCACTCTCTAATAGTTCAAAGTCAAGCTGTTCTTTGATTGAGGGATATTTTGAAATGTTAAGAGGCTAAATAAACTCACCGCTGGGCCGCTGGGTCCCCTCTCACCCTTCTCACAAGCACATCTCTGAGCCAGGGGGCACTTCAAAAAGAAAAAACAAGTTTTCATACTTGAAATGGATCTCTATACAGCCACATGGGGGCTCTGTATTTAATATTATTACCACACGTGAAAATGCTATGATATTTAGCACCATAAATATAGTAATACTGACCCCTTCATCAGCCAATTCAGTCTGTGTGGAAAAAGATAAAATAGTGATAAATAAACAGAATTTTAAGCATGTCAATATTACATTTGAGAGATGTGTCCAGTTTTCATGAGCAATGTCAAATTTGTTATGACCATTTAAAATTGCATAATAAAAGACATTAAACTAGTCTATCTTTACAGTAGTTTTAAGTAATCTGCTTTTTTGCATAGGCACCACTGATAGAAAGCATGAATTTGACGTGGTATAGCATGGGCCTAAGTAATAATATTCCTGAATATTGAAAAGATGTTCTGATTAGATGTTCTAATCTAAATAGATGTTCTAAAAGCAAAGCATTATGCACAAATTCAAGCCACATAGGGAGTACTAGGATTAAGGTTCATGCCAAGCTTTGTTTTGCTATGCAAACACTTCAAAAGAAATCAACTGGTGGAGAAATTCCTTTGTAATACCTATGGGACAAATGTGCAAGACATGTGTTGTCATAAAGACAATATCACTGTTGAGACCTGAACATTTCCACCTGGTGGAATCTGACATGAGACCACAAGAGGATCTGCCTGTTACAAGGAATAGACCACTGTTGATGTAAATTCTAAGGGATGGGGGGGCACTCATAACATGCAGATGTCAAGCACTTCTTTTGAAAGAATGTGAGAAAGCTTTTTCTGTACATCAAACAAAAGCTGTCATTGAGTTTCTTTAATTTGCGTCCACTGTACTATAGCATTGCCATCATTCCAGGTCTGTATCAACACAACAGGCCTATCCATGTCTCAACTCTGACTACGTGTTATCCAAAACTGAATAAAGCATTTCACCTCTCATTGCTGAAAAACAAGGCATACTCACAATTTCAATGAGGACTTTTTCCAGAATGTCATCATCCTGTAAATTGTGGAGGAAGCGGGAGGCGGGCGAGCTGGCCAGTAGCCGGAGCTGGGCCACATTGGCTGGCTCATTGGCCACCCGGGTGATACCCACGGTGAAGAATTTGATCCCCTGGTTCTTTGCATCAGCAACAGCGGAGAAGATATCTGGGTTCCTGGGGTGTGATGCACCGTCCGTGAGCAGGATGGCTACTTTGATGCTGCCAGGGGTGGACTCCTCTAGGTACAGCTTGGTCATGTTGGTGATGGCGTACGTGGTGTAGGTGCCGTGGCCGATATAGGCGATGGGCGCTATGCGGGCCTTGAAGTTGTCGGTGCCCCTCCACTGTCTGAAAGTCTGCTCCGTGATCACATGACTGCTGTACTGCAGCAGAGACACCCTCCAGCTCAGCTTGCGACCGGTCTGCAGGCGGATGCTCTGCAGTCCATCCACCACGTTCATGGCAAACTGTTTCTCTTGTTCGTGGTTCTCCTTGGCGCTCTCAGAGCTGTCCAGCAGGAAGGAGAGCTCCAAGCTGCAGTCCTCATCTAGGATGGCTGTGTGCACAAGGAGCAGGGTCGGGGACATGTTACAACATCATTGCTATAGACAAAATTATTAAGTAATTTTTTCATTTAAAGATTTAATGGTAACAGTAACTTGGTTATTTTGATTAAACTTGATTTCCAAACCCCATGTCTTGTTTCTGCCACTCTATATTGCTGTCAAATCTATATTTGTCACATAAGAATATAGGTAAAAAAAAGATTTAATCTTAAATCTTAAATGGAACAGAGTAAATCATGTTGAGTACGAGACAGAATCATGTCATAGCCTGATGCCGTAGGATATTAACGTCTCAGTTGGTAACATAGATGATATACAGTAAGCCTATGGGCAGACATCTACAGACAAGATTGATGGACAATGTCCCTTAGTCATGTTAAAACCTTTTCATTAACTGGCTGCAATGGCTAGTAGATTCAGAATTTCACCAGCCACTTCAAGTTCTTAGCCACCAAACTAGTTTTTAGAATAGAAAAGACAGAATAAAGACAAGTTTATTTTTTTCTTGGCATCATTATAATGAACATTCAACATCAACTATGTGCTGTAAATCTGTTTTGTGCTACAAGGGACAACATAGTATTTTCTTACCTTGTCCATCATGAATATTTGCAGCTACAGGTTTAGCCCTGGATTTTTTGCTCACTTTTCTATCCTCATAGTAGTCCTGGGCCCAGGCACAGGTCAGTGCTGTGGCCAACAGCACCAACTGCAGGGAAGGGAACCCCATTGTCCCACCTACAGACAAAAATGACATATTAATTGCCTCAAATGCAACAGTTTTCCATTATCCGCTATCTAATCTGTAGTCAAATATTATTTATTTTGGAAAACAGCTTGAGTCTTAAAATCAAATGGTATCCTTTGACAGAATGTTTCATTGATGCATATATTGTAGCTTGACTCTATCCTTGGAGTAAGGGTACATTATCTCCTCAGTGACTCACAATCCAAAGTCCTTTGAGAGAGCTGTAACTTCTAGTATCTCTATATACTATTTGGAGAGCAGTTCAAAATGATGACTTTCAATAGGTAATGCTAGCAGCAGGAGCAGCAGCAGAAGACCAGTGTCAGTAGTAGGCTCCAGTTAGTTAATTGTTTGTGTAGCAGCAGTAGCAGAGGCAGACGTGTTATCCATCCTGGGGTGCAAAGTGTCTGTAAGCCCCTGAGCCTCTCTCTCCTTCTTTATAAGGAGAGGAGGGAACCATAAGGAGAGGAGGGAACCATCAGACAGGATACCGCTAAACTTTGCCATACCTTCCGCTCTGCCCTCAGGGAAAAGAAAGGCTGGGATAAGTTTACAACACTCAGAGGATGTTCAGAGATGGCAATTCTGCACAAAGGTTTGGTGAAATGTGTATTTCATGCACAAAAAGTGGAAAAGGAATTTGTAACGCCTCCTTGCACCACAAATTGAAGAAATGTAATGAGGAGAAATCCACAAGTCAACAAAGATCAATAAATGTGGTACACTTTCAAAAACACTGCAGAGCAAAAATCAATCTTGGCTCAGGTACAAGGAAAGCACACAATATGCTACAACCATGACGGATCTTCTTCAAGGGGTGTGTGCTCCTTACACAATGTGTAATAATTATATACTGTATCTATATCATCTACAATCAAACCCCTTTCACATATGCAAACAAAAACTGAACATTAATGGCAGGTGGTGGTTTAACAGACCAATAAAAATGTCACTTATAAATACCATGGGATGTTACAGTGGTTGATATGTGATCAGAGGTTACTGCACTGGACTTAATTGGTCTTCTATTCAAAGAGTTATTGAAATTAATTCACTCATTGTCAGCACATGATTGTAATTGTTATTCTTTTTATCGCTATGTGATCAGTAAAGGCAGTTAAGACTTTATTCATATAATATGCAGTGGCTGAGAAAAAAATAATTTCTCTGACTCCCACAATGACATGACGCCCCGCCTTAATTTCAACTGAATGGGTGAATGGGTGGATAACATTTTCAGCATTCCTCACTGAAACCACGGGGCACCGCTAGTTGCAAGGTAACTGTTGTACCTAGAGAAACTGTAGAACAAACACACAATGTAGATGCAGGCTATCTGGGGTAGAAAAATAACTAAAATTCAAAATGTCAAGACATCCCTTTAAGCTTTGCATGATGAGCCTTGGGAATTTGAACAATGCTTCATAACTGAAGGGGGGTGGGATAGTAATAAATCCTCATTCTGAACATACACCCATTGAATTTGTGGGCTGTTGGTATAGAGCATGAGTGGACGTGGTTCCTTCCTTTCTGAATTTATGAAATTGTCTGCTGTGAATAGCACCCTGAAGTGACAGACAATCAAAATGCAACATGGTAACATTTAACATAGCAAGGATAAAAGGCCTTTTTTTTTTTTTTTTTTTTTTACTGTAGGCTACATGTTTTGTTTTCTTAAAATTGTCACATCCATGACACACATAGTTATTAATGATGCATCGTGCTCCAGGGTTCTGATGTCTTTATAAGATGGTATAACAAAGAACACTTTTAGAGAGGGGTAAGATGCCCTTTTTCAGGCTAAAGGATTAGAACTTTTTCCGAAGACATTATCACAGAAAACTAAGTGTAACTCTTAGTGGTGCTTCACCTATCCAGACCCTGATAGATGACCATCTGACCAGCCACTAGTGGCGGTGACCTCTGACCTTAGTCCTGGTGTGGCTTGAGAGATGGGGGCCATTCTTGTGCAGACTGGTCGGGGATTCATGCAGCTTTTTTTGCCAGCTGTGCTTGAAGTGACGGGCCTTTATATTCCAAACCTGGAGGCACAGAGTAATTAGAGGAGAGTTTCTGACACAAAAGAATGTTGCACTGAGTGATGGCTTGGCAAAATCTTAGTCTGTCACCTATTTGCACTATGATAAATGACAACCTTTCAATGTATTCTCTTTTGCAATGCAGTTTCCAGGTTGTGAGTATAATAGTAAAAACTGTACATAATGTTATTCTGTATTTCCTCAAAACTAAAAGTCTTCATCCTTGGCCATGTATAAGGCAAGCTGTATAAACAGAAAGCGTTGAATAAAAATTCTGAAATGCCTTTTATGGTTGTTGAAATACCCTGGCTAACACTTGGCCCTGTGTTATTAATGTACTTGCGTCAGCCAGGGAATAGGGTGTTTGTTTGTTCTGTATAGTTGATGAACACTTTTAAATTATTGGTAACTTGAGTTGCATGCTTAAAGGGGAGTACCACTTAATTTCTGCTTTGAAATACATCATCCCTATGTCCTAGGATGGCTCATTCTGTATTAATGAACTTGGTCTACTGTGTCCAATAGCCAGGCACAAGAGAAAATAATTTGTCCCGCAACCCTAATCTGTGATGTCACACAAATGTACAGCTGCTCCATAGAGAATGAATGAAGTGTCAGTATCCAGTGTTACATGTTTTCTGAGGGATCAGGGTCCATTTTCTAGTCTGGAATTGATAACACTAAAGTCAGTCTCCCATTCATTGTCAAATAGCTCCAGGCTGTATGACTTCACAGATTAGTGTCGGTTCTCTGATTTCTACATTTGTGAAGAATTTGTTTACATTTGTTCACGCTCTCATATACAGACATAAGTGCCCTATAATCTTAAGCAAAAAGAACATGACAATTGAACTCTTAAAATTAGTGATATTCCCCTTTAAATCTATTACAAGTCAGTTTCATTCATCAATAAATGAATTACCATGTACAACACAAACTACACTGCTATAGCTATTATATTGCTATTACATCATTATTAAGCTAATTATACCTAAAAGAGTGTTATCAAAAAGTGCTGTAGAAATTATAAAACTATGACAGATACTTAAACCATATCAGCAATTGGTTTTAGTATTTGAGAAATTAAATGAATTTTGAGAAATGAAAAGGGACAAAAATGTCATTGCGGTTTTGAAAAACAGCTGACTATTGGCTGGGCAGGCATGTAACTGATTTATGTGTTGGCCTAAATTACAAAGACATGTTAAATACACTGTTTGCGTGTGCATACCCAGGTGTTTTCTGAAATAAAACTGACTTACTGCTGACTGACAAGATGGCCACCTTACACTTTAAATAATTGTATTGGCCTCTGTATGCTTTTTCAGGGATGACCCTATTATTACAAAGCCACTAGATTACCATTATCTGGTAGTTTACTTTCACTAAACACCCAACAATGTGGTATTTGTGTTGATTGTTAAAAATACTCCTACAAGAACAGCCTTTTTCTGCAAACAGGTTGAGGAAAGAGTCAGTACCCACAAGCAGTGTCTACAGTTGTGTGACAATATTAATTTATTTTTACAGTATGGTGGTTCATTTATGGTGAAAAAAAAAGAAAAGATTTTCTTAATGCAAAATGTTTTACTTAATTTCATGGACATCCTTATGCTACACACTTGGAATTGAATCTGTGTCGCCCACATGAGAAGCCAAACATCTACCAGTCAGCCAAAGGGGGGACCTCCCTGGCTGAGCAAGAGAGATATTAGGCTTACTATGCTTCAGGTAAGGCCATTCTACCACTCCTGTTGAACACTGTACGTAGCCTATGATTTGTCTTGTTTTATACTCCCTCTTTCTATCATTTTGGTTTGTTTTGGAGAGGGATAGGCACATATAAAAAAGCATTATATTTAATCACTGTAAATAAAGCTACTGGTAGGATGACCTATTGGTAACAGGCTGACCACTAACTGAAAGGTTGCTGGTTCAATGCCTGGGTGGCTGGTAAGACTGGGATGCTGTTGCAGCTATCACCCACTTACTGATACTTCTACTGTGCTCTGGGACCTGGGCCTTTGAGTGAGAGTGTCTCAAGTCTTGGATGAGACTCTGAGAGCAAGACACTGAACCCCCAAAATATCACATTTTGCTATAGGGCCTCTGCTATTCTCTAAGCAATAATATAACTAACTATAAGCAAGTTATGTAACTACTTGAAATCCAAAGAACAAAAGTCCACAGTTCTAGGATTTCTTATAAAAATAACTATCTGCATCTGGCTTTGAGTGCTTTTTTCAAACAGTACACATGGGGATCATGAACTCTTATGTACTTGGATAAATGCAAATCATTTAACATTAGCCACTTCTTGTGAAGACAGCAACATGTTCAGGCTTGATAATGTGTACCTGTAATCCTGCGCGGGATTGCACTGCCCTCTTGTGATAACTTGAAAATTAATTTGAAGGGGAAACAAGACACAGGCAGCGACACACACACGCGCATGCTCACATCACAAAGGCAGCATCTACTTTACTCTGTCCCTTCCACCTTCAGCCATCTTAACCATGTTGGGTGCTGTGGGACGCTGTTGCACCGGGGCTCTCCAGGCCCTGAAGCCAGGGGTGAAAGCAATCACTGGAAGACAAGCGGCTCTCTGTTCCCGTGAGTCACTACACTTTTTTTCGTCACGATTGTCGTTATTGCACGTTACGTTAGTTTGCTAACTTGTCATAGGTGCAAATGGCTGCATGATCAGTCAGTGAATCATGCCTCTCAACTTTCCCATTCAGTGATTTCATTCATTTGTGATTAGGTATCTCATTTATTTAGATAAAAAGTTGACAATAACCTATTATAATTAATCAGATTTGTAAGTTAGCTAGCTAACGTTATAGGAATGTATTGGGTCCAGTATCACAAGGCAATGACCTTAACCACATCAGCTAGCAGCTAGGCTAGCTACTGACAGTCTGTAACAAAATGTTCCAGCCCCACTGGCATGGGGCAAGTTGTCGACTTTCTTTCAGTATATCACAGTGGCATCGATGGGTTCTCCGATGACATTCATGATCCAATGAGTACACCGTTTTTGCTCAAACAACATATTTGTACCTGCTGTCACTCAAGACAGATCAGGTTGTATGCCCACAAGTTTTATTTTAGCTCTTCAATTCATACAGTGGTGGGCTGTCATTATGCCCTGGCTATGTTGAATAACACACGACATGCCAGTTGTATGCTTTTATGCAAAGTGCCTTACAGGATTTGAGTGCAAAAGTTACATTTTGATGACCCAAATGGGAATTGGAACGCCCTGGCCGCAGTGCTTTACCCACTAAGCTCAGGGCTTGACATTAAGTGCATCCCGCTGTCCTGGGGACGACACAAATGTGTCTGGGATAGTGCAAAACAGATTTAGGAACAGCCCGCAGAAGGGAGATGGAAAAAAGGCTGAATTCAACCACATACCATTGTGGGATTTTGGATGATTTTGTCATCAGTTTGAGACAATTTAAAAACTGCAGTTTGGGACCACCGCAATACACTGTTTGCGTGTGCATACCCAGGTGTTTTCTGTGTATTACTGTAGTAATGACTGTACTCTCTCCAGGTAGAGGCTATAATGCCCCAGCTGCTGAGGCAGCGCTGGCCAATGGCCGCATCGTAGCGGTGATTGGTGCCGTTGTGGACGTCCAGTTCGATGAGGGGCTTCCTCCCATCCTCAACGCCCTGGAGGTGGCTGGCCGTGAGAACAGGCTGGTGCTGGAGGTTGCACAGCATCTGGGTGAGTCTCTTTTAAATGCCTGTTGGAACAGTTTGTGGTCAATGTATTTAACATACACTTGTTTTTCATAATCAACCCCTAACCCACTCAACACTTTCTGCCCACCCCAACCACTCACCACACCAAGGTACTGCATTTTATAGGTAGCTGCATACGTTAACACACATATACTGTAGGTAATACATAAACTAACTTCTGCTGTATATATAATTATTTAACTGAAACATTGCAAATAAAGCAAAGTGGCTATATCTTAAACGTATGGGTATCCATTACATTTATTCTGCAGCTTTATTTATTTATTTATTTATCAGCAATGTGATAATTTATTTACAAACACGTATCTTGATAAACATATGTGGTACTTAAAACAAGCTTCCCTTGTTCTCTTTTTATTTATTTCTAGGTGAAAACACTGTCCGCACCATTGCTATGGATGGTACAGAGGGTCTGGTGCGTGGACAGCAGGTCCTGGACACCGGAGCCCCCATCAGGATCCCTGTGGGGCCCGAGACCTTGGGAAGGATCATGAATGTCATCGGAGAACCCATCGATGAGAGGGGACCAATTTCCACCAAACAGTATGTGTCTCAGTGAAATCGCACCCAATGTACTGTATGTAGTCCTATTTTATGATGCTCAGTCAGCTGGATATTAAACATTGTAGTGTGTGTGTGTGTGCATACCGGTATGTGTGCTGTTAACTTTAACTTTACAAATCAAACCTGGTTAAATAATGGTGAAACAAATTAAATAGATAGATAAGATAGATAGAATATCTTTTTACAAGAAGGACCTGTTCAGAAAAGGCAGCCGAACATAGATACAGACAAAACAAAACCACTTCATCAAAACACATTCATAATAAGCCATTAAAAGTCTTCAAATGAGAGGAGAAACAAGACAGAGAGAAGAAGGGTCAGAGAGAGGGGAGAGAATGCAGATGGCAACCATATTAATAACAACAACAATATTGCTTTGCAGGACTGCCGCCATCCACGCTGAGGCCCCAGAGTTCACAGACATGAGTGTGGAGCAAGAGATTCTAGTCACTGGCATCAAAGTGGTGGATCTGCTGGCACCCTATGCCAAGGGTGGCAAGATTGGTTAGTAGAAAAAAAATCTTATTGCAGTGTGTGACATTCACATTCAGATATATAGCTAACCTTGCATAACCTAATGCTAGGTGCCAGGCTAAATGCCAATGAGTATAAATATGTATCTGCCTTTCAAAAAAAGACACCCTATGTTATGAAATGATAGCTGGCAAAAAGCGTTTTATTTTTTTTAAATGGTCTTGTATAAAGGTGCACGTAAGATTTTCAATTGTTTAGAACGAGGGCTGTGTACTCAACCATTAAATTGCGTGCTTATTCCACATATCTATACATTACCCTTATTGTAGACAATCAAAAACTTAGAGTGTATCTTTGTAAAAAAGAAAAAGAAATTGTCCTGTTCAGGCTTGATGATGTGTACCTATAATTTGGTCAGGTCTGTTCGGTGGTGCTGGAGTGGGTAAGACTGTGTTGATTATGGAGCTAATCAACAATGTGGCCAAAGCCCATGGTGGTTACTCTGTGTTTGCCGGAGTGGGAGAGCGAACCCGCGAGGGAAACGACTTGTACCATGAGATGATCGAGTCTGGTGTCATCAACCTGAAGGACACCACCTCTAAGGTAACAACTTAAATGCCACAACTATTTAATGTTTTCATGGAAAAAAATATAGTTTTTAGCAATCTAAATCACGGAGTTGGGGTGAACAAGAGAAACCCACCCATCAGCGAATCAGTGTATGAAACTCAATGGAATTGACACCTCTTATGCTTTTTATTTTGTTGCTTGTGATGTAAAATGTTGAGCAATTACATTGTGTCCGTTTAAAGTATTTACTTTTCACAAGTTTCATGTAGACCATTGCTGTTGAGCATTGTGAGATACTCAACTCTTTATAATGACTTGCACCTTCCGTGTCCTCAGGTAGCGCTGGTGTACGGTCAGATGAATGAGCCCCCAGGTGCCCGTGCCAGAGTTGCTCTGACTGGTCTGACTGTTGCTGAATATTTCCGTGATCAGGAGGGACAGGATGTGCTGCTCTTCATTGACAACATCTTCAGGTTCACCCAGGCTGGATCAGAGGTCAGCACTTGCTGCATGAAAAACGTCTGGGTTGTTGAAGTAGACAATAATATAATAATAATAATAATAATAATAATAATAAACTTTATTTGTATAGCACCTTTCATACAAGAATTGCAGCTCAAAGTGCTTCACAGCATAAAATTCAATAAGAGACATACAATAGCAGTGCAAAGCAAAATCAAACTTCTGAGATTTCAAAGTTAGTAAATTAATCCATGGAGGGGATTTGTGAGTCAACAAATTCTTCCCACGGCCTCGTCTGAGGAAACGTCATGAAGCCGTCGTTTTGTGTCGCGTTCGTCCAGTGAGGACTTTAATAAAAATGGGGGGTTTTATTCTTCATGAGACAAGGCCGTGCATGATTTTGTTGACGCGCAGATCTCCTCCGTGGATTTCTGTTCCTGCACTGAGGTTGGCATCTCTTAAGTTTGATCGTAATATTGTTTGGAGTTGAACAGGATGTGAACGGCGTTTGAAAGATTGGGAAACAAATGACACGATAATGTGATAATGATGACTTAATGTAGCTCCATATTGGTTCTTTAATCAGTGATTAAAGAGCTTAAATGGAGCAACATTGAGAGTGCGGTACATAAAGACTGTGGTGTGTGTTTACTTACTATTTCACTTGACGTTCACCCTGCCAGAGTTCTCCTTTAAGTGAGCCCCTTGCAGCAGAAACTGTTTTTGTGCAACTGGGTGCTGATGTCGAAATTGTGAAACTGGATCAAGTGAAAACGGGTGATAAAGTTTCAAACCTCCTGTTCTCCCTCCTGAATTAACTGGACGGACGCGGCCTTCGGTTCAACTTTGACCCGGATCTCCTCTCTCCTCCCCCTTCTGTTAAATTTGTTCTTAATGTACAGTGGGTCACATCTGTAGGACAGTTCAGCCAAGTACCTAAGAGCAGCCCGCGGCAGAATGGGCTGGAAACACCATAACTCCCCGATGTCCTACCCAAGAACCAGCCGTGTTTTCCACTCGACACAGAACTACAACATTTCTTGACCTCCTCGAACACCGAAATTTTGACACATTTCTTTTCCTGAGAGCATAGATGACCAAAAACAAACAAAGAAAATGAACGAAAACATATCGGATTCGGGCCTACACCTCAACCTCCAAACGTTGCATGGGACGGCACGATCGAGTTCGAGTCTGGTCAAAGTCCTTTCATGTTTGTAAGGTCCAGGTCCACCGTTGCATGACCGGTAGCTCTCTGCTGTCCCGAACTCACGGGACACTTTTGCGACCTCAAAATGCAGAGCTTCACATGTGTTTTTTTTCTCTCCAAATATTCAATATACAGTATATCCAACTAGTATTTGAGTGTGATCTGGTTAGTGTGCAGCTACAACAGTGACAGATGTATACAGACAGCCATAACACAGCCTTTCCCACAGTGTCCAGTTACCCCTCTCTGTTTGTCTAGCTGAGTCTCTTTCTCTCTCATACTCCAAGAACTTGTGTCTGCTTAAACATATTATTATTTACATCATACCTCTCCTTCACTTATTTTTC
>OMKL01132692.1:13288-36158 GCA_900302295.1 Parasudis fraserbrunneri
TTTGTGACCCACATACGCAGCTGCACATACACGCTAAATTAAAAGGGTCTTTCCCACCGTGTCCCGTCTGAACGGATTTTTTCAGACCCGCCTAAAATTGCGTTCTGTTTCAAAGGAATTTACACAAAGTAATTGTATTATAGTGTATCCCCATCGGCTGTCTATCTGTTTAGGTCAAGACCCAGTGGTTCTGACCGGCGCAGGGGGGTCAAAGGCAGCGCTCTCTGTCTCAGTTATCACAGCCCCTTCAGTCTCCCTGAGATTCTGACTCAGGAATGTGATGATTCTCATGATTTGTTCAATGCCAAAGGGACTCTAGACACGCAACCTCCGTTATTTTTCTCATTAAGAGATCTCCCCTTATTTCACCTTTCCCTCCATTGTTCCACTCCCCTTAGAAATGAGACCACTGGCACAATTTCCACATTTTACATTTCAGACATTTGGCAGACGCTCTTATCCACAGTGACTTACAACACTCAAGCTCAAGTTAATAATTGATGAATAATAATCATGAATTATTACGAGGACAAGAAAGGAGCAAAGCACCTCTTTAGACCGCCACCACTTCATCTCGTTGCTTCCATCCACTCCCAGTGCACCAAGAGGCAGAGCGTTTTATCACCACGGCCCTGTGTTGATTCCATAGTGTTTGAGGTGAATGTGAAATCGCATGAATGTCAAAGCTTTCTAGAAGTCACTATGTGAACCCCCTCGCCTCCTCCTCCTCCTCCTCCTCCTCCCCCCTCTCCCCGCAGTGCTGTCACTGTGCCCTAGTTTCCAACCCTCAAAGGGGGTAACTTTGAAGCCAAAACAAGCTCTTGCTTTTGTGTCGTTTTCCTTATAACCAAATGCATAAGTTGGTAGCTGTGAAAATAACTGTGTTGTTACGCCACATGAAGAGGATACTGGAAACCGGTGATGTGGTTTTACCGCTGACGCTGTGACTGCAGAAATCTATACTGTACACTGTGGCCCCTGTATGTTTTACCACTGACTCTTTGACTGCAGAAATTTATACCGTACGTCACACGGTCCCTGGATGCACATGATGTATATCACTGTCGGGCAAAACCTTGTATTTCCCAAAGGGTGAACTTCTCAGGAACCATGTACTTTTGAAATGATATATGGGTTCCACGATCCTTAGGGTCAGTAAGCTCGCTCACGACATACAGTAGAGAATCAATCAATTTCAATTCAAACTAGTAGTTGGCTTGACAAAGCCAAGCTGTAATCAACAGAAATATGTTAACATTTCCAACAAGCTATCCCCCAACTCTCTAATAGTTCTGAGGGATCAAAGATAGACCAATCAGGAAAAGGGGTGGGACTTCATTTATTGACATATGACCCTTTCCCGAGTCCAACAAGCCATCCCCCAACTCTCTACGACAAATTATGTTAAAGTTAAGGATTACAAATCGGTGAATAAGGGGTTATATGTAGGATGGAGTGATGGCAAAAGGAGAAGAAAGGGTGTGTATGTGTGTGGGGGGGGGGACAGGGGGGGCATCAACATTCATTAGTTGGGCATGTATTAAGTTGTATAGCAAGTTGGAAGGCTCTAGCTTAAACGTTGATAATAGTTATGCCCTTTTATAAGTCTGAGAAAAAAGGGATGAAAAAACAAGTGAAAGAAAGGATAGAGGTGAGCTCTTTATACAAAAAGCACAGGCATACCCTGAAGATGCCCAGCAATTTTGAAGCTGGTAGCTTCAAAGCTGTAAGAGTATTGTTGACAAAAAGGCAATTACAATATCAGTAAGTTGCCTTTGTCAAGCCAACTTAATGAAAACATGCAATTCACCAAAACTGGAGGTAGAGGGTTTTTACCAGACAGCAGAGATACATGGAGACTGGTGATGTTTCTGACCACTATCATTTGGACTGGAGAACTCTATGTGGTCCCTGTGTAAGAAAGGGGAGTCATATGCAATGAGTTGTCTATCTTTCTTTCTCTCTGTCACTCTTTCTCTCTCTCTCTCTCTCTCTCTCTCGCTGGAAAATAGGACGCTGTTACTCTGTCTAAATAAAGCAAGGATGAGATTGTGTCTCTTATAGGTTGTAGAGAGCAGATATATTGTAAAGGAAGTGTGTTCACTGTGAATGTGTTGCTGTCAGTGGAAACGTGTTACACTACTGTAGATATCAACAATCACACACAGACACTGTGTATTTCTGAAGATGATTGACAAAAGTATTATTATTGTTTCTGAATGTAAAGATTATTATTGGAACATAGAGAATAGTCTTGTGTAAAGAATCATAGGAAAGTTATTATATAGTGTTTTTTTGTTTTTGTTTTTTTGTTTTTTACTTTAACCTAACCTTTGATTTTTTAAATTAGATCATTATTTATTTTTGACATGTGCTATGTAACACTTAAATCTTGCCTGAAAAAAAAAAAAAAAAACTACTGAAATGCCATGTATGTCTTCCTTATCTCTTGTTATTTTTATTTTACTAAAAATACTATAAACCAATGAATGCTGTAATTTCTTGCTGATGAAATTACGGTTACGTTGTGGTTTGTATATTTCCCCACTGTATGTACAGGACAGTTCTGCATGTACTGAAGAGGATGACACTGCCTTCCTGCCTGGTTCTCTAAAGAGATGTGCAGTCAAATCTTTAGCAGTGAAATCAATGGGAACTTTCCCATTCAAAATGTGTGTATTCCGTTTTTATATGTATGTATGTATGTATGTATGTATCTGTCTGTCTGTCTGTCTGGTGTGTGTGTGTGTGTGTGTGTGTGTGTGTGCGTGCACAGTTAGACTGCCCACTAGTGTGAGTTATCCAGTGTTGCACTAATCAAAAAGCAGCTGATGATCATTAAAATGACAATCGTGGCCAATGAGCTGAGTTTAATGAATGCTTGACGTGTCATTAGAACACTAGGAATGGTCACGAGACAAATAATAACAAGACAAGAAAAAGATTAGGGAGGAAAATAAGGGATATCGCGTTAAATTACATTCATTCCCTAGCCCCTAACCTTAACCTTACACAATACATGCCTATTCCACACCTTAACTCTAACATTAAAGGTATAATCTGTAATACCGTCAAACAGCGACCTCTAAGGCAAAAGAGCTTCGCTTGGTATTGTGCGTTGTTGGAGTTTAGTAACTTATTACACTGTGAATTTCTCCAGACCTCTCTTGGTAGAGCCTGAGGTGTGGCCAGCAGTAGCAACCCCTCCCCTATACCCACTGAAATCCAATCCACACATCAGACAAAAACAAAAACTGTAAACAAAGCGCAGTACCATGATGTCATCTTTTGCTTAGAGGTCACTGTTTGACCACATTACAGATTCTACCTTTAAGGTCTGTCAGTCACATATGGCAGTTGTTTGTTCCCTGAGCATTGCTTACTTTATGTAAGCGATCTTGTGACAGGACTGCAAAATGTGGACAAAAATCAATCAAGCATGTGTGTTTGATCACTTGCCTCATGGCATTTACCAAAACCACCAGGTCCCAAAACCTGGCTGATGGTACTTATATGGTTATGTTGTTAATTGATAACCCTTTATGTCTTTTTTTTTTTTTTTTTTTTACCTACGGATGCTCTTTCAGCAATGCCCTGCTACCATTCACACACATTCACATGTGGGTGCTGCCCAGCACAATCACAATCTGTTAGCCACTGAGCAGCTCCACTGGAGCAGTTGGGAATTCAGTGTCTTGCTCAAGGACATATCAACGGTGTGTATTGTTATAACAGCCTTCTTGATTAAAGCATTGAAATTGAGCAGAAGGCTGGACCACCAGTTATCATAAGGACAGATGTTTTTGGTTACAGTGAAGAAAATGGGCAAAGCGAGTTCTGAGAGGACACTCTTAAGTCAGGCATGGAGCTGTGACAGCTAGACCTGACGTTCCATCATCCCACCTACACTGATTTGGCAGTCTATTTAAAGACCTCCCCCTTCACATATATTCTATATACACTGGTGTTGTGCCACTGCTTTATTGTTGCTGCCTGCAAGTAAGCTTTTCACCCACCACCACCCCAGCTTCCACCTGCTCTGGTTCTGCTCTGGACTGTAAGCAACTACAGGTGTTGTACTCTCTGTAAGCTACGTTTCTTTTTTTGTTTTTGTTTGCAGTGCTCCCTGCTATTCACTTTAAATATGCTGTCATGCTTTATCTTTCTGTAAGCTGTTATGCTTTAGCCTATCTTGCAGCAAGGAGCACCCCAAAGAGTAGAACCATACCACCAAGACTATTTGTATTGCCATTGCCGTTTATGCTGTTATTACAATAAATGATTACTCTAATTCATTCAACCTTTATTTATTTCTCTGAAAAATCATTGAGGGCAGCCCCTCATTTACAGTGATGCCGAGATTACAGTTAAAAACAAAATAAAAGCAAATTAGTGGATCAAAACAAAAATAAAAGTCAGATAAACTAAACAAACAAATCAGTTAAAACAATCGCGAACAGAGATGGGGAGGTTTACAATCAAATGTTTGAACTGCCTAAAAAGTAGGTATTGATTTTTAGGAGACATGATTGTTTCATGAATCCGGTGCATCAACGCTAAAAGCAGTCCTTCCCAATTCAGTCTGTATCTGAGGTACTTGGAGCAATAGCCAGTCATTAGAATGGGTTTGATAGAGTCCAACTGACCACATTAACAATGATGTGACATAGGGCAGTAACTTTCCAATGGGTGCTTTATAGATAAATAGATACCAATGTCTATCATGTCTTTCAGACAGAGAGGACCACCCAAGCTTGTCAAGTAAGATACTATTGGCATCGCCAGTAATAAATCTAAGGGCTAAGTGATACACTGAATCCAAAGGCTTAAAGGGGAACTATGCCTAATTCAAGAATTCATACTTGTTATTTCCATGGTCTAATACAGTCCAGTAATATTAGTGAGCGACTCTCTCCCAAATCCAAAAACTAGAGTGCTAAAACTCAAACTTGTGATGTCATCAAGTATAAAGTCTGAAGCTGTTCCATAGACAATGAATTGGGAAAGATGCTATAGGCGACACTGAGAACACCCAGGGAAATGTTCTGTGTACACAACTGAGAATACTGTAATTCTGTACTACTACAAAATAAAGCTAATTTGGGTATAACAACTCAAACAAACATTCTGTGGGTCCACAAAATCAGTCTCCCATTCATTGTCTATGGAGAAGCTCCATACTTTATACCTGATGACATCACAAGTTTGAGACTTACTTCTCTGGTTTCTGGCTTTATGAGAGAGTAGCTCATATTCACAAATATTGATTGAACTTTCCAAGGACATGGAAATAACATATTTTAATTCTTAATTCAGATGGTGTTCCCCTTTAAGATTTTGAGCAGCAGTTTACAAATTACATCACCATAATCCAAAACTGATAGAAAGATTGCGTCAACAATCCTTGTTTTTGTTAAACATGGGTAAATTGGTTCTGTTTCAGTCTAAAAAGTCAATTTATTTATTTTTTAATTTACAGAGAACATTATATAAAAGTGAAATTTTCATTTATCCAACTGACAATATATTTATATTCAATGACTCTCTCAGAATGAAATCCATTCACAGTTGAAACATGTAGATTATTATAATCAATAGCTCTCTTGAAAATCGCATGAAGTTTGTCTTAAGTGCATTCAGGTCAGTAAGTGCAGCTTGTAAATTAATAAAGGAATGCTGTAAATTCTAATTCAATTGCAAGATGTACAAAATCAGCAAAACAGTACAATATTGTGTTGTCCACATACAAATGAGCATGACAGCTTGTAAGAAATTAAATAATGTCATTAATATAAATGGAGAATAAGACTGGACCGAAGATTGAACCTTATGGAACATCCTTTGTTATTGGTAGATACTATTTCCTAGCTTTACAGACTTCTAACTGTAACTGGCTTCTCCTCGAGAGATAATTACTAAACCAGATGCAATTATGTGAGTCCAAACCAGAGCTATAAAGTGAACTAATGACGTGAGTGATTCTTGACAGAAATGATGGAATGACCGTCACCACTGTTGATTTGCGAGGTAAAATTAAAAGCTTCCCTCTGATTAAGGGGCAGAGCGCCAAAGATTGGTTTGTTAATTGAAATAAGGCCGTCCTAAGTGGCTTCACTCTCTGAATGAGATGGAAAGAATGTGATGGGGTGAGGGCTTCACTCTCTACTTCTACCATGGGAGAGCTGCCAAAAAAACAACAACAAAAAACAGTGACACTGTAAAAACTGGTGTGTGTGTTTGTGTGTGTGTGTGTGTGTGTGTGAGAGAGAGAGAGAGAGAGGGAGAGAAAGGTGCGAATGGCATATGACATACAGAACGACTTGTAAATGTATGAACACCATCGAGCTCTCAGCAGGATCCCATGTGAACAAAGGGAGCGTCGCGTGCCCCGTACCGGTAGCTTGGTGACGCTCTCTCACTGTACAAATGGGCAGGCGATAAAGACTCAACTCCTCCCACTAGTCTTTCGATTGAATTACTCGCCCGGTGTGCGTTGCTCACACAGACAAGGCATACTCAGAGAGGACTTAAAGCGGATCTAAAACCTGGAATACAATCTGAGCTCAAACTAAAATAAGATTAAAAGTCGCAGGCTCACAGAACTTCAAAGTGTTGTAACTAACGTGTAACCCTTTTCAGGACGCCTTTTCTTTTTGTTCTCGGTGTTCGGCTGTTTGTCAACATTTGCTGGCCAGCCACCTTACCACCTTTGACACACTGTCCCATTTGTCGCTTGAGGGCAATTTGTCAGGAGACGATACGCTCAACTTCTCTGCAAGAGGATAGCCAACGTTGAAAGAAGAAATAAGTGGTAGGCTACCCATCAGGCAGGTGAGTGTTCAGGTTCGATTGTCAATGGCCATAGCTCCTTGAGTTTTGATATTTTCTGAAAGTTCTCTCTCTCTCTTTTTCCCCCATGTCGGCTACACGGTAACACGTTTTATTTTGTCATTGGCATGCATGTAATGAGTCTTTGGGCTATGCCTTTGTTGTAGTAGCCTACTAACTAGGTAATTTCTATTAATGCCCTAGTCTCACGTGTAGGCTGAAAATTTAGTCAAGCAAGACAACAGACACGCCCATGATGGCTAGGACAATTGTGTCGGCTAGCCTCAATGAGTTGTAGCTTCAAGGCCACCTTACGTATGGAGGTGTGTCATAGGCTACTTGGGTGAATTAATATCCCTGATTTTGGTCTAGTCGACTATCTCTAATTTATACTACAGAAGGTAGGAGCCTATCAAAATGCATGTCTGGGAGCATGCCTTTATATCCATGGTTTACCATGCCTGGATTACTGACCGGGCATACCGGGCAAATGCTCCGGGGCCCGAGACCACCAAAGGGCCCGATAGCCCCAAAATCCGTGTGTATATTAATAGCATAATCACACTCATTTTAATTGGAATGTGCCCATGCAAACATGCTTTTAAGTGAGAGGGGCCCCAAATACTGTTTAAAGTGTAGGTGCCCCAATTTTGTCAGATATCCTCAATAGGCCATAGAAATGAGTATTCCAGGGCTGTTCTTTGAAAAATGTTCTTCCCACGATGAACATTATGCCTGTTTCCTGAGGGACAGGGGAGGCCATAGCACTGTCTTGCCCAGGGGCCCCTTAGTGGCATAATCCAGTCATGTTTAACTCGTAAATTCACAAGTTATTACAAGTTAATAGGCTAACCAGGCTATTTATGCATTTGCTGTAAAACCCCCAAAAAACAAAAGTAATGTAAATTTCGAAGTAGGCCTATTGTGAATCATGATGCTTAGCATAATAATAATAATAATAATAATGATAATATAGCCTAAATAATAACATTATAAATAAATTATATAAGTTATTAATAAATGTCAGAAATTACATCAGAATTTGCATTAGAATTTACATGCAGAACAACTGTAACTATAATATTAGCCTAACTATAAACATATTTCCCAACATCTGACATTAGCTAGAGCAACAGAAGCAAAACCCATCCTTGTAGCCCACACCCGTAGCAATAACTGTGCTTGTGTTTACAATACACGGTTGTGCGTCACTTTAACAAGCATACCATCCTCATTTACCGCTTTGATAATGACAGTTTGCGGCCAAAACACTGATGAAATATACTGTTTTTACATTTTTTTTGTAGCAAGATAACAGTACGTATAATGTCTTTTTACAACTCTTTAGACTGTTGATAGTAACTGACACCATCAGAATGCTTTCAGGTCATGACAGTGGAAGTCATATCGTCTTGTCAGAAAAATCAATTTCACTTTGACATTCAGACCATTTAGGTTTCTGCTGAGGGTATTTTGTTAATGGTAATGAGTTTACAGTTGGAAGTTAACGTGAAAACATGACTTCGGAGAATTAAAGGTAAAGACAAGCCACAATCTTGCCCGCAGGAAAGATAGATTGAGAATTATTTCAGAGAAGACACAATGGACTAGAACAGAGAAGAATTCAATGGAATGCACCTGTGTCCACAACAGTAATCCTCTTACTGTTACACACACACACACACACACAAAATAGCCTACCCCATAGTTGACAATTGGTTGCCTTACTCAGTTAAAGGCTAAGAGCAGTGCTTGAACCATATGTACACCGTGAGAGCATGTAGGCTATTTGCAGATTCTACTTTCACTACCCTTGGCTCATAGTTTTATCTATGTACTAATTTGCAGACAAACCAAGTTTATCCCTGGTGACTGGTCAAGATGTAGCAATGCCACAGATGTGAAATGTTGCCCTGAGTTTCGTTCTGTTGGTTCAGGCTGACCCTCTTGTCCACTTGAGACTTTTATTGATCTTGTGTTCCAGGCATTCTGCGTTGCACTGGCGTGCGGCTTAATATATCACTCTATCTAAGAATATCAAGTCTATCTGCCTTACATAACCACTCCTGAGGGCAATAAACTATCTGACAGATGAATGCTCCTCCTCTCTGAAACATGCCAGATTTTATTGCCTGTATGTGCCAAGACAAAGACTGTCTTTAAGCCTAGATCATAGAAAGGTAGACTTGTATTACAAAATCGTCATGACGGCAAACTAGCAGCCATGGCCGAGTGTGGATTGGAACTATCCTAATTAACATGTGGGAGCAGAAGACTGTAAGAATGTGGTCTGTTATGGTCAGTTATTATTGTCTGTCCCTTGGGAGTGTAGTCAAGTCATCCTTCCCTTGCTCCCTCCCCTCCCCTCCATCCCTGTCTCCTTATCCCACCCTCAGTAAGGACACCTGACCCCATGTATCCACTGTGATGGGTAACATGAGTCCCAGCCTGCCAAACCACACCCCATCTATCTATCTATCTATCTATCTATCTATCTATCTATCTATCTAAGACAAAGAACACAGGGGAGAGGGTCTGTACCACAGCTAGATGGGCCTGATTTGGAACGTAATATTTCATCCGAAGCTAATTTGAATTATTTAGCCTGTACTTTACCAGAGAGAGGCCCACTCTCCCTCTTTCTCATTCAGATAGGATGGCTACTGTTAGGTTTGTTCATAGAAGTGAATGCATCTGTGTTATTATAGTAGATGAAGAAGAATTCCTGTGGACAATTGTCAGTATTTAACCCTGTTTTGAATATGAGAGGCTTTTGTGCGTTTTCTTTCCCTCAGAAGTTGGATAGGAACTTGAACTCTCATCAAAGTGAAGTGCTCAGAAAAAGGGCACAGTTATGTCACAGGCAGAGCTCTACCCCATTTCGATAGAAGGTAACAATGCTTCCTTCACTAGAGAACGAGTAGAATTGTTTTTGTTTCACTCTGAGGGAAGGAGTGGGGTGATATTAATTTCCACCATATGAGGTAGCAGTCATAGATTCAAAACATGCTCTTTTGCAGATGCAAATGTTTATTGTATCCAAAGTTTTTTGGATAATAGAACAATAGAAAGGATCCTTTAATTCTCATTACAGAGTAAACATTTGCATCTGCAAAAGACCATATTTTGAATCTATGACTGTCACCTCATATGGTGGAAATTAATATTGCCCCACTAAAAGCCCTGCCAACAGCATTGCCATTGCTAGCGCACACCAGCCAGTGCTTGGACTGAGTGTGACGAGTGCCTCCGACTGACTGACATTGCCATCCTTTGAGCCCCTTGAGGCCTAGTGGGGCTAAAAAAGCATAAAACAGTAAGGCTAGTCACTTAACAAAGCTTTGGTTGGCTAATCAATCCTGAGTGATTAATCAACGAATTCACTATGAGGGGTCAGCCCTAGTTCCTTTACATGGTAGCTAGTCTCGTATTATCAGATGTATCTCCACACTGTTTTTACATCTGTGCCAGAGCAGGAGAAATGTCTGGCAGAACCCATTATGATGATGCACTAGGTAAAATAATGTTCTGGGTTGTTTGTATCTCTCAAACCAATCACAGTTGTGTAGGGCAGTGCTAAGCCCAAAATGCACCTTGCAAAATAGTGTCAGGGGTGAAATGTTTCAAAGTTTTCCACCATCGAAAAACATGTTGTTCCTGATGCTACGGATGAGAATTTTGAAATTGGGAAAACCAGCGAGCGGAAGGGGAGGAAAATTCTGACTGAAATAATCGGCCAGTGGGAGGCTTATACATACGGTCAACATCCTGGGAGCCAGACTGCCGGAGAAGACCGAGAAAAATCGTAAGATGTTATTTATTTATTTTTATTTATCTTACTCTGGCAATGAAGAAAAAATCATATGAGGAGAAAACTCCTCTTGAAGCTAAGAAGGCTGAGTTTACCATGACGGCACCTGCCAGTCTGGCCCTGCCTCTCCCCAAGCCTGGCACAGACTGCCGTCACCTGCTTCAGAGGACAGAACTCTGTGTGATGTCAACACACACAGATGGCAACGAAGAACACTGGTCCAGGCCTACGGATGGAATCTGGATACATACAGCCATTTAGCCAATGGATCCGCTCTCCTCTAGTGTGCATAGACTGAAGAGAGTGGAACAAATCAAGGCACTGGTCAGGTCCGTTGGTTCGCAGTGTACCGTACAACAATGGTTCTCCCTGTGTCTGCATGCTACGGATGCCTTTGTCAGCTGTTTCCTTTCCCGGCCACAGTATCAGCAGCAGCACCTATGGTTAGGAGCCAACCCCTGAATTACTTTCCCTCAACCCCACCAGACAGGCAGACAGACCGGCACAACGTCCTCCGCCATTGTTTTCCATTCCTTTGAGCCTTGCAGGAGACAGTCAGAACGCTGTGTGAAACAGAGTGAACAGTGGTTTAAGAGACACCCCTATAGGTCCAGAGAGGGGGAAATAAGGGTGCGCATAATGTGACTGGTCAAAGCAGTGTTATTTATTTTAGCTGGAGTCTTTATTGTCATACTGTATAAATGTTTGCCGAAGGTTACAGTAGGCTACATGTGGAGATTTATGCTTCACAGTGATGTATTGCTGCACTGACTATGACAGGTGCTCCCTGCTGAGGGAACCTGTGCATAGAGGACAGACAGCTGTTAAAAGAGGTGAGATCTGTTTCTGTTTGATTTGTTAAGATGAAACACTGCAGCTTCACACTGTTAGTAGGGAATGGTCAAAAGGAAACAGAGGCTGACAGAGCTTTTTTGAGAAGCGTTCAGAGAATATTGGAATTTGGTCATTTTTGGTTCAGTAGATTTATGAAATGGACCATTACGTCAAATAAAAAACATTAATGGACAACATGAACTATCTAAAAATAAACCTACCTTTGCTTTCAACTTCATCACCAAATTCATGGTCTATTTTATAATCATTGTGTTGAATAGATAATTATATGGTTGCGTGGTGAGAACAGGCTGTTACAGCAGGCTTAACTCTTGCTGTGCTGTTTAGTAGCACTGCATGGTAGCCCAATTCTCTGTGAGAGGCTTAAAAATCAACCTCAGGGAACATCATAGCCATCTGAAAATGCTACTGTAATGCTTTCTGCGTACTTCTCAGAAGATTTCCAAGCTGCCTAAGTCTGCAAAAAAAAAAAAAAAAAAAGCAAAAGAAATTCTTAAGGTCTCAGGTTAGAGGTTTCCAGATGGTTTACACCTGCTGTTGGTTACAGCACAGAGAAATCATGCATCCACTGAGACGGATTCCTGGCTAGGTTTCCAGCAAGCAGGACATATCACACTGCATGTGGTAGGACTGGGCGATATGGAAAAAATAAATATCATGATATTCAGAAGGACACTTTTCGATAATGGTAGGCTATATGATCTCTCTGCTTAGGTATGGAAAATCACATGTAAGATAATTCAGTTGATGTTCATCATATTGGATTGCATGGGAATGGGAAGTGTGGTAGAGTATCAAAATGAAACTATTTTTCAATTAACATTGTCAAATATTTCAGAATTTCTTTTTTTAAAGAATTTGACTCAATAGTTCCTTTTTTTTAATAATTTAATTTAGCCAACAAAATTGAGTATCACAATTAGTGGTCGACCGATATATTGGTTGGCTGATATATCAGGGCGACATTGGCTGTCTCTAAAATATTGGTATCGGCTGATATCGAATTTCAATTTTAATGCTACAGCGAAGGGGATGTATCATATGAAACTAGAGATCACAAGGAATCTGTTCTTACCAATCCCGAAATGCAAGGTAACCTGCTAAGGGGCTAAATAGGGCTCCAAAGTTCACAGATATTTTGAAGGGAAAAAATACTGCAATATTTTATATCCAAAGGTCAGGTTAAATTTAAGCTAACGCCATGTTTGTTTATGCTAATATTAGCAAGTACAAACCTAGCTGTCATCAACCAGTTAAGCTAATATAGCTATTAGTGAACTTAACAACTTTTTTGTGTCTCATTTGTTATTAAGTTGTATTTTATCAAATGCAAAAAAAATAAAAAATAATAATAATTGTATCGGCATTACATCGGCCATCTACCGCCCTGCTCTCTAAATATCAATATTGGCCATTAAAAAAACATATCGGTCGACCACTAATCACAATTCACTATATTAAAAAAAATCCCATGATACAATAACACAGATGGAAGAAGAGCGAAAAATATTGATATATTGTCCAGCCCTAACACTTGGTGTGATTGAAGGATGCACAGTGCTGGACCTAGACAGGCCTGCAGACATCATCATGATCTCAGAATTAAAGACCATTATGACTAAGGGAGTTCAGAGAAACAGAAAGCAATTTGTTGTTAAAATATTCCTAGCTGATTCATACACTTCACCATGCATTGATTAAGTTACTCTCATCTCCCATTTGCCATTTAAAAAGGATAAGGCTACAGTTGAGAAAGGTTTAATTAAATGGTGCATGCTATACTCTTTTTTTTTTTGCCAAGTGACACACAAGCACTCTACAGTAATTTGTGGGTTCTGGACAGTTGGAATGGTTGTGTGGGTGGCCTGGCAACTGTAATTCAGCCCAAGCCCCCTCCTTAAACATCCTCTTTCTTAGTAAGCAGGGACTCTGCTGTGAGCTCTAGCTCCCATACTGCTTGGCATCCCTTCACTGTCTCCATGGGCATCCTAAATCACAGGCTCTACTAACTTGAGGATGTGAAGGCATGATTAGGACTAGACCAAGGACATTTTTGGTTCCCATACTGATTTTGATATTTTGGAGCTTAAATATCCAATAACTAAGATCTGCAGATATACTTATAGTAATAATAATAATAATAATAATAACATTTACATTAACATTTAACAGTAAGAAAAATAAACAAATATGGGTCTTTATTAGAACAACAAGCAGAAAATTTGTGAGAAGCTGTGACAAATTTGGCTGCTGGAAACCCCCATTTCTACTGTTGCTGCCTGGATACGAGCTTTAACCTGAGCACTGTATCCATTACCTTTATGCAATTATCTGGTGGCAAAGACCTGTGCTGTAGACTAAGGATAGCTGGATATGTGTCCAAAGTCTTGTGTCAGTGGGACTTGCGGTGTACAATTTATGGCTTTTCAAAATTGTACATTTGGGCTTTTGATTATAGCGCCACCATCTGGGCGATTGCTGTGATAATTGTAGTGAGGCATTGGCGCACCAATGTCTTTGTGGGAAATGTCATGTCTCTATCGTGATTTTTGTGAATATCACCAACATGTGGCTGAATGACACAAAATATTGCACACCTTTTCCCCATCATGGAGCAAACACGTGTGTCACGTTTGGTGCAAATTGGACAAGGTGTTTATACATACACACATGTGTTTTTCCAAATTTTAATTGAGTGTGGCAGTCATATGGTTTGGCCTAGCAACTTTAAGAATTACACATTTCAAGAAGCTGTTCCGTAGATGACACACAGCAAGTTTTGTGAGAATAGGGTGAATAGGCTAGGAGGAGTAGGGGAAGAAAGCGTTTTTCAAAAAATGGCGGAAGGTCCATTATGGCGGTCATGGGTGGTCCTACCAGCCAAGTTGTAGACTATGGATAGCTGGATACGTCTACGAAGTCTCGTGTCAATCGGACTTAAGTTGTACAAGTAACGGCTATTCAAAGTTTGACATTTTGACCTTTGATTGTAGTGCACTGCCACCATCTGGTAGATTGGTGTGATATTTGTTGTTATGCATTGGCACATCAATATTTATCATTGTGGCAGATTTCATGTCTCTATCATGTTCTGTGTCGTAGCAAACAACATTTTTGGAAATGTTTGGGACCGACCGACACTGTACAGTATATTCTAGCGTCTTGATTGCAGCTAAAACATGGAAACACTGCTTTAAAATACAACAGGGTTTATTTTGTTAATTGTTTGGAATTCTATCGGTGCTTTATCGGCTGATGATGTACCCTGACAGAAATAGCCTATTTGTCTGACCCGAGGCGTGATGCAAACGTGCACTGAGCCGGCAAGAGTCACAGTGTGGCACAATTTGGAGCTCGGTCAACTCTATTCCTGGCTGTGGCTCCTTGTGTTCTGTGATCCCTGTTGTCTGTCACCCTCTCTACTTTCCTTCTATACAAATGAAGAGAAAATGCACACAGAGGGCAGAATATGTGATATTTGAGAGAGAAAAAAGAGTATACTGTACATCACTTCACAGTAAGAGGACCTTCCCTATCACCCAGCCACCCACAAAAACATGGCAGGTTGTTATAGTTTGCAATTACGACAGTGTGTTCTGCCAGTTGTTTTGATTAAACTGTTTTGAATTCTTGAAGTGGTATTTTATTTTTTTATAGGGAAGTTTAACACTGAAGGAAATTGGTGCTTCCAAGTCCTTCCACAGCATTGCGTCACAGTCAGCCAATATGGCGGCCATGTGACTAAACCGAATAGGTAGACGTAACCCTTCTGACTCCGTAGAGATTAATCTACCTCTCCACATGAAAAATGATAAGGATGTTTACTCATAACACATGACCCACTTCCAGCCTTGCTAGCTGAGAGTTGGTGTTCCATCATCATCTAAATGAGTTAGTAGTTTTCCTCTTGCTCTTCGTTATTTATTTCATTCTGATAATGTGAAATGAGTGGCATTACCTGGATCTCCCTGTTGGTATCAGTAATGTCAAGATAGTAATGGACTATTAATTTTTTTTGATTATCTCTGACCCACTTTTCAGTTTGCTACACCCAGTTTTAGATGATCATAATAATGTGATTTTCTGAGTTTTCCCCCTGATTTAAATAAATAAATAAATAAATCTTTTGATTGAAAACACCCTCTATGTTTGGCCAGTTTGGCCAGTGGTATAGTGAAAGTGGGAAAGTGAGATTAGAAAGCTGGACGACAGAGAGATGCAACTGTATAAGCTAGCATGAGTTGGTGATTTGAACCAATGCGGTCACTAGTACAGTGTGTGGTATTATCAAGCTGAACCCCCAGGCCACCACAGTCATTTTATACCTTCTCAGACAGTACAGTACATGCTCCTCTGTTAGTGATAATGGCAATATTGGTTCAGGTCACAATGACTTCTCTTACTAGAAGTGCAGTGATGTGATACTTGTCTGTACTTCAGTGTCTTCAGTGTCTTCAGCAATCGACCGTGAATGTTTTTAGAGACCGGTATGTCTGTAAATTGGAAATAAATTGAGTCATCTCTTGCTGAGCCTTCTGTAAAGAAATGTGCACATACATTTAGCTTTTGTGTGCATTTGGAGGCATTCAAATAAATGTTCTCTTTCTGTGTTCATCAGCGTCACTGTAGCTCTACAGTGTAGTCTTTTGCACTATATAAAGGAGCAATGCTATACATCAGTTTTCATATAGCCTATTGCAAGACTGTTTTTTTTAGTGCCAATAACAACTTATGGTTTGCTGTTGGCCTGTTCAACAGCCCTCCTCTGAACTTTGCTTTCATGTATTGAATGAATTGTGTGACCATCAATCATTATTGCCTTGTCTCTCTCTACAAGCCTAAATAGATCAGCATGTCTGTTGTTTTATCAAGTCACCCCCCTGTAGTTATCTTAAGATAAGATAGTGCAGTTATGCTATAGTCTACAGTCTTCCTTTTGCCGCTCAAATTCTTTTGCCAATTTGTTTTCAGTTGATCCTCGAAAGGTGTTTCATAACTGAATGTTGGTCAATGTACAAAGAGACCCTTGACTCGATTAGGGATGGGCTTTTGAAAGGCATATAGATATTGGAATATTCTATAAAAAATGTGGTTATCGGTTATCGGTTAACTGAACTACCCCACAAAATAAAAATAAAAAGTGCAGCGCACTCAAAATGTAGCCTGAAGGGCTTCTGTGATCCTCGCCTTAACTAAACAAAAAATCATAAATACAACTGTTTTCCATTTATTAGTCAAATAAATAAGGAAACAATTGAAATTTAAAATAATGTTCAATTTATCACAAGGCTGAATCAGTGCAGTTGACACAAACAAAACCATGAGCTATAGTCTTAATACCAACATCATTTCCAATAGTCATCCCTAGACTCATCCCTTTTCAGTTTGATGCAGAAAATGGACTCCTCCCCTAGACAGGCTTTGAAGAATATTATCTGGTTGGTAGAGATTATTTGCCCCAAGATAAACTCTCGTCTCCGCTAGGTTTTAGCTAGCGCTGCTCATCTTAGAGGGGTTGACTGGAAATCTTTTCCCCAGGCACTGACTTGAAGCTTTCCCGTTTGACGCTAGAGATTGATAACCAACTGTCACTTCACTATATCGACCGCAAGGACACAGCATTCATCCTTTTACAATGAATGTAATGTAATGTTGTTCTTCAAGTGCCATCAACCTACCTTATCTGCTCTGAGTTATAGAGGGATTTGCCATCTGTTAATTGATTAGTATAGAAGTAGACTTGTTTCAAGAATCCTTCTTAAATTAGGTTCACACAATGGTTGCTGCTAGTTTTGAATCAGTAATTGATAAAGGTGCATCATCAAGGGGCCATGATTATGTGCAGAATTTTGACACCCATCAGACCTTATGTAAGCATTTTATAATACCCCTCTGCTCAATCGTCAGGCCAAAATGTTTCTAGCAGTTGTGCCTCTTAACAAGTCATTGTTGATAAATTGTTATTTCATCTCAATGTCACGGGCTTGTAGAACTCTGAGAGTGTGGGTACCTTGAACTCTTAACATGCCTCAGATCCAGTATGCTTACATAAGAATTCCATTCATTCTGTTGATTATGGTTCATGTCAAGGAAACTGTTTTCTTGTGAAAACATGCCCGTATTAAGACTTCATGGTGCCCCTGGGCACCAACGACTCAAGTGCCCACCCACTCCCACCCCGCAGCACACACTCTTTATCTTGTTTTAACTGTCATTTTGCATTACCGCTAAGTTGCTGCCGCTTCATCGTTCTTTGGCTGAGTTTGTGCATTGTGTTTGGAATGTCAACTCGTGCTGAGGTCTGAATGAACCAATGATAATTATTTATTTTTTCATACTGTAACGATTGTGCCACACGGGAGCAGCATGACCAGGGCACAGCAGCCAATCGGGAGAGTTCTAGGGGGTATGGGGCAAGCATGCTTTGGACAGGTGGGGGACAGGGGATACTTGGGTGCCCTGCTCACACAGACCAAACAGGGTAAATGCAGCGCAGGCACCACGGGCAGTCACTAAGACACATTGTGGGACAAGAAGTGGTTATTTGGTCACTGTTGGCCCAAATGTATGTACTGTATTATTGCAATTACATTTATTTTATGTTTTTAATTATAAAAAAGAAAAATATTATTAAAAAAAAAGAAAAAAGAAAAACATTGGTTCCTTGGTGCCCTGGGAGTCTTGGTGTCCCTGGGCACTTGCCCAGTTGCCCATATGGGTAATCTGGCCATGTGTGAAAAGACACAGCTTGAGGCATCACATTACCTTTATACCATGTTACATCAGAGGGGAATTTGTCATTAGTTGTTCCCACATTTTCATCTCTCTACAAATCTTAGCCATTGCAATTGATTTAGGCCTACACAATAACTCTTGACCATTAGCTCTTGGTTTGATTACACTGTTTCATAGCATCACACATACAATGACAGAATGACAGCAAGATACTGTAAGTAGATCTTTGGAAAAGAATATAGATGGCTGAACATGCCATGTTACTACTCTAAGCAATGCTTTGGTCTTTTGTCACTGGAGTGATGTAGTCAATGCAAATGTTTATGGCCTTAGAGAGCACCCCTGTATATACCCCTTAAAGACTACGGCTCTTTGAGATGCAACGGGAGTAACAGCAGTAAAGGTTGAGCTCTCTGGCTGGAACACACAAATTTGAGCCCATCTGACAGATAACTGCCTGTCCAAACCCCATGTGCGCTCTGGGAGGCCAGCGGACATTTAGGAACCGGGGCTCCCTGTTAACTGTCAAAAAATGAAGAACATTTCACCTAAAGAACTGTCCCAAGATAGGGAAAAAACCAGGAACCATAAGAAACGTAAAGTCTTAGCTTTACCTTAGCTGTACCAATAGTAATCCTATATGTTTTGTTACTACATGGTTTTGAACTGGATGAAACAAAAACAAATTGTGCACTCTGTTTGAGGCAAAGTACATTTTACCATGAATGCACTTTTGTGCCCCTTATAAGGCAATAATTAGATTTGTATGTGCTGAGAAACATGCTGATTTCATATGAGACAATAATTTATATTGGTTAGGTTCAGAAAATGCTTAGCTAGCACATTAGCCCCCTCAAAAAACTTTTGTTTGATCAATTTATGAGCCATTATTTGTTGATTATTTCAATTTATTCTGATGAACTTTACAAAAAAGCAAGCTATCCATAGCTTAGGATGAGGGCGAAATGGCTGATTCTTTGCTAGTTGAACAGAAATACATACATTCAGTATTTTATCTCTTATCCGACTATGCCATGCTATGTTGGCCATTTCCAACAGCCCCTGCAAGAGGGAAGTGTTTTCAGAAGAGCCCATTTTGATACATTATATATTGTACTAAAATATTTAATCACAAAACTTTGTATAGAGGTACCTTTATATTGTTACAGTTGGAGGAATCTTACCGTTTTTTTTGTGGCACTTGTCATATTTGCCCTTGATAATGTTGAAATGCGAGAGAGGTTGGTGTGCTCAATATTTGTCTTATATTCGGGTCAATATGGTATTACGCACTATTACAGTATTACACACTATTACACACAGCGTGTGTTATCCCTTACCTATTACACACTGTTACACTATTAAACACTATTACACACTATTACACGATTGCACACACTATCACACTATTTTACACTATTACATACTTGTGGGCATGGGGGCATGGTTAACCTAGACCAATGAAAGTAGTAGCTTGTTCTAAGTTCATTGACACCTCCCATAAGTCTCTACGACAAATGGTTCATGAGATATGAAAGGGTGGCAGGGCTTATTTCAATGGACAATGATGGAAATGAATGCACACAGGTTTTTAATGTAGGTATAAAATGACAATAGATTCACTATGGCATGTTGTAAAAAGGTGCCAGAGAGCTGATGACCAACAGTGTAGTGTCGCTCTCTTACATTCAAAAAGTGTAACTTCATACTGAATCTACTGTATTTCAATGGGCAATGATGGAAATTAATTCAAATAATATACTTGTAAGTGACCGATGTGAAAAATATTTGAGAATTCAGGTCCTTGGCCTATGTGCAATGTTTCATCCAAATCGGCCCAGTAGTTTGCGAGATTAGCTGTGAATACGCAGACAGAAAGACAGACACACGCGACCAAACGCATAATCCTCCCGAGGCTGTCACCGTTGATTGGTAGAGTCCTTTCTCAGCACAATCCAAGCTGTTCCTCATACAGCTTGTACAGACAGGAGGAGCTCGACCCCATTGACTTTGCATTGGTTTGTGGCTAACTCGCCAGAGCTAGTATGAGGAACAGCGTGGATTGTGCTGAGAAAGGATTCTATTGATCAACATCATCATTGGTAAGTAAGAAATAGGGCTAGGGTTCCAAAAATCTGAACTATCCTTTTTAAGAACAGTTTTCAGTAAAGATTTGATTATTTATTTATTTATTTATTTATTTATTTATTAGAGTTTGATCTCTTGCCTGCTGTATGCCACTCTGACAGCATGGCAAGGCATTAAAATGGGTCTAGAACAGACGGGGAGCAGAGGCAAAAATGCTGGATGTGTACGGTTGCAGCAGAGCTGAGGCACCAAGCTCACGTTTTTGAACGTCAGCTCTGTGACTGACTCTCTCAGTGTATTTTACTTTCTCTCAGGGTCCTGTCCTAGTTTTCGCGTGGATTTTATCCCCACGCCTCCGTGCCGAGCTCGCACCCGTTGACACGAGAGCCGAAGTGAAGCAGATGGCGTTCGGTGTCGGTTCGGCTGCATTTTCGCTCGCAGTGTGTTTCAGCCGTAAGTCTGAAAGGCTCAGGCAAGGTTATGTATTGTCAGTTTATTGGGTCACTACCGCCTCTCTCACAGCAATGGATTGTCTGTTTCTGACCAGTGTAGCTGACTAAGTGGTTGTTTTTTTTTAGTGTTTTTGTGTTAGCAGGAGGATACAATAGCAGGCTATGTGCACAGGAGCAGTGGGCCGGGTGTACAGAACTGTGGGATGGGTGTATGGGACCGTGCTGTGATATCGTCTGCCTCTTGCCTCCACACATGGTGCCATGCAGCACTTTTAGTGATTTATGTTGTCCAGGTGACCAGATTCATGTTGTCCTGAGGTGATTTATGAATATTATTTTCCTTGAAGATATTGTAGCTTTATCATGTTTGTATTCAAGGTTTCATAAAAAAGAAACAAACAAAAAAAACTCAAGGGCCTCAAGCTGAGGCTACTAAAATGAAGTAATGATGATAATCTGGATGTAGCTCAGACGTTCGTTAGTTAGTTAGTTAGTTCGTTCAGAATTTCATTAACAATGAGGAATCATTGATACACTGCAACATATTGGCAACATCCAATTCTGCCAAACCATCCAACTTCCCTTCAACAGATGATAATTAAGTGTACAGATGGGATGTTGCTGTTCAGAACCTTATTTAATGTTTTAATGTTGCCGATGCCTTATATCCAAGGATTCCAAAGGAGCCTCTCCTGTCAGCGTTTCCACATATGAAACTATCCAGTAAGACTTGGCACACACCGCCGGCATGATGGCTGCCTCGCCGAACTGCAGCGGCTCACACGCGTGACGCCGCCCACGCAGATGGCCTCATCAACGGAGCCTTTTTTCACCGTCCGTTTTGCCGCGTGCCTCGCGTCTCATGCGATAGGCTTGACGCCGAATCTCTAGGATGTGTCGCGTTGCCGGGCGACTAGAATGAAAAAAACATTAACGTTCCGGGGCACACGCGCGCTGCCGGGGTGACCGGTGTGTTCCCGGGCCTAAAGAGCGCCAGGACATTTAAGGTTAACATTCAGCTTTCTAAATGTAAAATGCCTCGGTATTGTCATCTAATTCATTGAGTCCCCTGCCTGTTGTTCCATTTCTCTCAGTAAGATGGCTCACCGGAGGCTGTTGGCTCATGGAGATAGAATTCTTAATGATGTGACGTTGGCAGATTTATTTTCATCTGGCAGCCAGACAGACCATATAACCACGGGTTCTTTCACATAATGTTTTACATAGTGCTTCAGATGCCATTTTCACGTGAATAACGAAAGTGACACGTTGACCTTGGACGCTATCACGTCAAGCTCAAGTTTTTCCAAGCGGCATTTACTGAGCGATTGTCCTCGAAATGTGTGATTATATGGACTGAGTCAGGGGGTGACATCAGACCAGACCTCCGTTGTTATCTCGCAGTCTACTCATGCTGATGACTGTATCTCGTTATCGCTGTATCAGTGCCTCTAACATTCAAACAGACCCATGAGAACCGTTGATTATAGTACATTAACTCATTACACATTTTGCTGGATGTACGATTAATGCATGTTTTGTAATATAACAAATTGTTGTCTAAATACAGTCGGCAGATTTGACTGTGCTATTAAAAGAACTAGCCTAACAGTTAGAGACAAATGCCAGCGTTATGTACCTCCCCCTCATTACTGTCCCTCCAAGTATGAGAGGCCCAGAGCAAATTAAAATGTTAACCTTGATAGACTTGGATATATTCAATTTAATATTCCCACAGGTTTTTTTGTGGTGGTTGGAGGCTCGAAAGTGTAAGATACGCATAAGTGAGATGCCACATACAGAGCACTGTTAATGTGTTCTGTTGAATCACCTTGGGAAATCTATTTGTGGTGGGTGTGTCTGATATTGCACTGGGCTGATACAAATAAATATATGCATGTATGAGAAACATTGTATTCCATCCACTGGGCTCTTTAACATTGGAGGATTATGTCCACAGCCTTCTGCATGCATGCACACACACACACACGCACACGCACACACACACACACACACACACAACATACACACACACACACACCACCACAAACACCTCTCTCCCACCCACTCGGTGACCCTGTAATGATCTGCCACACTCCGC
>OMKL01132697.1:0-23416 GCA_900302295.1 Parasudis fraserbrunneri
TATCTACGGTACATATAGTATGCGCTCAATTTGGTACATACAACATTAGGCAGACAGCACAATAACATACAGTCTGCTTCAAGGATACACAAAGCAAGATACTGAACAATACCTTGCTACATAACAAACAAACAAATGCACACACACACACACACACACACACACACACACAAACATCTGTCTGATTTGTTTTTGGCTGACTGACTTTTTCTGTGATATGTGTGATGGACTTCTCTCTGATGAAACGTGACCACTAACCCACAACCCACAGATCCCTCTAACTGTGGTAGATAGGCCTGCACTCTGGCAACACAAGGTGTATTAGCTTGAATGTGTTTCTGTTTAGGGTTGCGTGATGTTTTTGTTTTTTTGCAAAACAGCCATTTGAAGCTGGGGTGTGCGTCAGATGGCATGTGCTAGTGAGTAAAGTTGCGGAGAAATGCACCTGTGCCATTTTGTCCCCTCACTCTCCATCTGCGGCTGCCAGAAGCCCACATGCTGTGTTCAGATGGCCGGAAACTGAGGACACAACATCCCCTAACGTTGAGGCATCTGGAGGAAAACCAGACCACAGTGGGGATGTGGCTGAAGTTCCATTTTCCTCATAGGTAGGCCAACTTTTTTTTTTTTTCAGTTGGATTTTATCAGCATTATTCAGAAAGGGAGGGGTAGAAGAAGGGGATGTAAAGCCTAAAAAATTAGACGGGTTCAATCCACATAAACTCAGAGAAATGTGGTTCTCGGATGAGTAACTAATGAGGTAGGTTATATCATATTAGTCACCGCTAACCTACAATTAAACTTTTTCTGGCTAACCTCAAATGAAAACAGCTCTTTCTATCAGCAGTATAGTTGACCGGCCCACCAGTGTAGTCTTGGCTATGCGGTGCCATTCTTACTGCTGTTATTTTTGTTGAAGAGCAACGCTGCCCCCTGTGGGTTGATTAATGGAAGGAATTCAATTAAATGTTATCTTGTTAACTGTTGACAGCTTTGCAATTTTATTGACCTATCTTGCTTTAGTCTCAACACACACACACACACACACACACACACACACACACACACACACACACACACACACACACACACACACACACACACATACATTTATGTGAAATGTGAAATGTGGGGACATTACATGGACTTACATTCATTCTGTCACTAACCCTAACACAATAGCCTGTCACAAAATCACAAAATCAGGATGTCAAACATGTCTTTATTTGGTCTCCAAATCAGGACATGTCCTGATTTTGTTGTGTGTATTCTTAAGATTGGTCCTGATTTTTCACATAAATATGCACACACACACACACACACACACACACACACACACACATTGTGCATTTTTCAATTTGGACCTTATTTGTTTATATATTCATTTTATATTTGTTTGTGTTAAAAAAAAATAAAAAAAATTAAAAAACGGACTTCAAATCAGACAGAAAAGGATCACAAAAACATCACTTTGCGACCTTTACGACTACAACCAATGGCGCACGCGACTGTAAACGGCAGTGAGAAGAAGATGGCGGAGGGAGATAAAAATGCAGAGCTACTCAAGGAGAAGGCGAATAGTTACTTTAAAGGTAATTTGGCAATCCTGTCAAGTTAATGTCTTTTAACAAGAGTATGTAGTAGAACAAGAGGTGGCCTGTCATTTCTGGACTGCCATGCTCCATATGTTCCACACTCCATCTGTACTAGCCGGTTGCTAACGTTAAGCTAGCTAACGTTGTATAGCCAGCATGCTAAATGCAACCCTCCATTCATTGGATAGGCTTGAATCGAAGTAGCTTTAGCTAGGCACAGCAGCTTGCTAACTAGGAGTCAGCAGTAGTTAGCCCGTCACGCGTGTCGCTGACTTGCTAATAATGTGAGAGCATCTTTGTCTTTCATTGATATCAGACTATTCATATGACCTACATTGTCCTAACGTTAATTATTTTAGATGATGTCTCTCAGTTTATTAGATCCTGTCTCTTAGTTTTAGCGGGCAGGATAAATGACTTTCAATCCAGCCCCTAGAAATTTCTTTAGCCAGCGGGCGCGTGAGGGCAGCAGCAAGGCAAAGTTAATTTAATTTAATTAATGTAACTTATGTAGGCTATATTACCAAATTGGCAACTCGATTAGCTATTTCCTAGAATATCGATAATTATAATATATTTGTTTACAAACTGGGTTATGGCTTTAATGTCCGTTAATTAGGTCTGTAAACGTTGTAAATAAAGGGACATTTTACAACCAGTAACATGTAATTGATAATATTTTCCACAATACAAGTTACAATCTTGATGGTGTCAACATCATTTTAGAATGGGAAACCACCCCAAGTATGCCGTAGGATAAGGGTTCAGACAGAGAGAAGGGGCCCTGCGTGTGGGCATGAATAGGACTGACATTGTGTGATGAATAGAAGCAGATGCAGGGGAAGGTATTCTGCAATAGAATGGGGATGGTTCCCCTGTGTGTGTGAGGGATATGCACACAATAGGCAATAGGAGAACATTACATAGGCTAGTGGACGATAAGCACTTTGAACCACTGTAATGTCGACACACTGTCACCACCACCACGGCTTCCTCTATTGCTCCTCAAGTATGGTTACAGATAGAACAGTCAAAAGTCCATGACACAGATCTTGGCTCGAAGGGTCTATGGAACTGTCAAAATGCACTCCTATTCAAGGCTGATGTTTCCTAATGAAACAATCTGATTGTCCATGTGTTATTTGCTATAATATCATGGCGTTTACTAAAAACTTGGTATCTTATGTACTATGTCCAAGGGCGGCTTAAGGTGATGTGTGAGGTCCAGTGAGGTTAGGGTTAATGTAGGGGTGGTGTTCATACATGAAATACCAGGTTTTTTACGGAGTCCCATAACATCACAGCTAGGAGTTCCTTAGCAACACATACCGAGCAGAATTAACTCTTCATCAAAACTTGATATCTCAGTGTTTTATTCACAATATAAAATCAGTCCAAAAAAAATTCCCGCAACCGTTGTATAAAAGCAAAAAAAAAAAAAAAACACATGAGGTTGTATGTTACAACACACTCCCTTGCTAAATGAGTTTTAGGCACATTTCACCCACGTGCAGGCTTAGTTCCATAGTAGCCTATGCTCACCAATTTGAAAGCCCCTCTTACCACTTGCTGACCTTTCTGTCTGCTAGTTAGTAGGGTATTGTACCCATTGTGATCATATTGTGACCAGTGTTGATGTGACATTTTGTTTTTCAGAGAAAGACTATGAAAATGCAATCAAATACTACACAGAGGCTCTTGAGCTTAATCCATCCAATGCCATCTACTACAGCAACAGAAGCCTGGCATACCTACGCACTGAGTGCTATGGCTATGCCCTGGCTGATGCCACCAAGGCCCTGGAGATAGACAAGAATTACATCAAGGGGTATTACCGCCGTGCCACCTCCAACATGGCACTAGGCAAGTTCAAAGCTGCACTTAAGGACTATGAGACGGTAAGAAACAGGTCTTTTTTCAGCGTGCCTAGCTACACACATACCATTGCCAAGGATTCTGTTACTATTTTCATCAGATATCCCAGAACTTTGATATGATTTTTGAGCGATCCTCAAAAGAAAAAGAAAACTAGCAGTGCCTTTATTCCTGCTCCATCTGTTGATCTGTCACCACGAGTTAGGATCTTCAGAGAGCCTGAACAGTCCAATGCAGGGATAATCCTTTAAGCCACTGATGATGCCAATTACACCCCATCTGAAAGCACTCATACCACAGCCTATTTGGTGTCTATTGTTGTTGGTGCTATTTTCACAGTGGATGACATATTATAAATACACCAGAATTGTGGCAACAAAGAGCTGTAATGCTACAATTGTAAGCCATGGTCCTAGTGATTGTTGGGGGCCATACAAGGCCTCGTTTTGACAACAAGAGCTGATACACATGCTTCCATGAGATGGTGGTGATGAATCCTTGGCAAGGATATTATTCATGGATCTGTAAACTGCATAGCACAAAATGGCATTTGTGTGTTTACATTACAGTTTATATTGGCCTTGGTCTCCATTGTAGCTACTAGTTATACATTGATAAACTTGTTTGACTTATTTGTAGGGCTGTCCGTGACCAAAGAAGTCCTTCATCGACTAATAAGTCACAGATTTTGTCGACTTAGCGATTAGTTAGATCGACAAATCTGTAAAATTGTGTTTCCCACATGCAGTCATGCAGAAGGACCTCTTAAAATGTAAAGCTTAACAGAGATGTACTTATAATATTTTAGGATATAATTTATTATTCCGCATGGAAAAAGCATTAAAAAACGGCTAATCGGCTAACACATTCTTGGTTGACTAAGACCAAACTAACTGACTAATGGACTACGAGGGGACAGCCCAGCTCATTTGTGTCATTTCCATGTTCCGATGACAGGTAGTGAGGGTGCGGCCCAACGACAAGGACGCAAAGATGAAGTATCAGGAATGCAACAAGATCGTGAAACAGAAGGCTTTCGAGAGGGCCATCGCCAGTGACGAGACCAAAAAATCGGTTGTGGACTCTCTAGACATTGAGAACATGAGTGAGTGTTGTATGTTATGTGTTGATTACATTTTTCTTTTCTTACATTTCTTAATTTTTCCTAATTAATTAGTCTTTAATGTTGCATCTATAAATTAGGAAAATTTTAATGTAGCAATAATGGGGGACTGTTAAGTATGGCTGCCCTTATGTTTCTAGCCTTTACAAATTTTCCATCTATCCCACAATACAAAGTGTGTAGCGTTCTCTTTTGCTGTTAGCTAGCATTAGCGCTAACATTAGCTACAAACATTAGAGCTGCTTTGTCAGCTACCAAATGTTACAGCTAACGCTATTTAGTGTTTATACAACATTTGGCAGCTGACATAAGCTCTAATTTTTGGTGGCTAATGTTAGCGCTAACGCTAGTTAACAGCAAAAGAGGATGTTAAATGCTTTACATCGTGGGGTAGATTAGGAGGACTGAGTGACATCATTAATAGGGGCAGCCATACTTATGTCAACAGTCCCCCCCAGCAATTGCTCCATTGGCATATTGTTAGTACTATTGAGGGTAGCATAATTCAGTGGAATCATAAGTTAGCCTCTACTCCAAGAAAACCAACAGTAATAAATGGAGTAATAGTTTGCAGTAATAGTTTGCCAATCAAGGGTGAAAAGGACAAAAAAAGAAGGAGATGAAAAAATGGACTTCAGGAAGTATGCCTGCTATAAGGCCCTGGTGCCTTGTGGTTGAAACAGTCCTTCCTCTTGTAATTCACATGTTTTGTCGAATCAGACTGTGTTGGTAAATATTTTGCTATTTTCTAGTGCGTATTACAATGGGCGTGATCAGATTTTGTGCTAATAAGTGAGTACAGCTTTATGAGCCTTACAAACCAGAGCTCAGAATAACCAAATACAGTAGCAATAGAGCTGTAGCGTGACCCAGTAATTACTGTTCTATACACACATTTTTGAGTATTTGATAACACCTTTTTGGTTTATGCATGCACTTTTTGAAATGAAGATTATCTTCTAATGCAGCGATTGAAGATGAGTATGCAGGACCCAAGCTTGAAGAAGGGAAGGTGACATTGAAGTTCATGAAGGAGATGATGGACTGGTTCAAGGAACAGAAGAAACTGCACAGAAAGTGTGCTTATCAGGTAAACCATTATGTTTGTCAAAAAGCCTCTAAATGAGGCAATTTGTTGACAACCCCATCCCAGGGTTTTTCCCAGAGCATTGTAGTGGAGGCGCACCCCCTCCACTGAATTCTAGACACTTAATTCAAAGTAATACAGTTTCATTTAATAAAACCTCAGACTCCAACCTCCGGTACTCAGCCAAAACTGCCCTTGCCAAAAACTGGTGAGTATACATTGTAAAGCATCTCCTTGAATGCAATAACAATATATGTCATATCATGGTATAGTTATCGGCAAGAACACCGGATCAGCCATGGGCACGCTTCACAGCACGTACCGCAGCACCGCTCGCCCCTGCCTATGAGGCCCATAGCACCTCCACTAACTACTGTCCTGGGGGAAACCCTGCATCCCTTTTTAATACATCATTATTCTTTTAATATATGTCATTTCAGATTTTGGTCCAAGTGAAAGAGTTGTTGTCCAAACTCCCAAGTCTTGTTGAAATCACTTTAAAAGAGGTGAGGATTTACTGGCAACTTTGCACATTTGTTTTCATTAGTTGTTGAAATAATGATGTTGAAAGTTTTGTTTCTGTTAGAACCAATCCCCTCTGCGGGGTTCCCACAGTTGTGAAAATCCTGGAAAAGTTAAAGAATTTGAAAAGATGTTTTCAAATGAAAAGTTATGGAAAATTGTGAAATACCCATACTTTTGGAAAACTCACAGAAATTGAAAATCATGGTCATAATTTTATAATTTATGTCAATTTGAAAATATAAATGACAGTAGGTGTAAGGCGAGAATAGGTAAAAATAGGACTGTTGTGGTTGCCATTTTCTTTTTTTGCACTAGTCCAACATCTATCCACAGTAAAGCTTTCATAACAATTAAGTTTACAATGTCATAGCAGTTAAACTGATGGTTGTTCATTCATTACACCGCAGAGATACTCGTGGAAATTTGGTATGAAGTTGTGGAAAAGTTTTGGAATTGAATGGGAAAATAAGTGTGGGAACCCATGTTTCTGTCTGGCATGTACAAATGATGCTCTTTTGTTCGACCACCACAGACAGAAAAGATAACAATTTGTGGAGACACCCACGGTCAATTCTATGATCTCCTCAACATCTTTGAGTTGAACGGCTTACCCTCACCGACCAACCCCTATGTATCCTTTCTCCTGTGATCAAATATTTCATCAGCTACTCTACTTGCTTTACTAAGGGTGTGATGACTCATGATTCCATATTATCATGATACTGAATGGAGAAAATTCATGACTGAAAAAAGATCTGCCATTTTTCCCACATTTACATTTCTTTTGAAATTGTTAACAAAATGTTGTGTCATAGTGACATGTTCTAGCCGAATCATTCCATCATAAATGGCGTTAAACAAAGAGTTTCGCTCACATTGACATTCTCAGGACAGTTTTGCCGGCGTGATTAGACTGTGATCATTAGATAGATGTATAATTGACAAGTAATGGATGAGCTGATATCACAATCCACTTTTTTGTTTCAATGATGAATGTTGTAACATTTTCTTATTTCGATATATTATGGCACGATATACCGCCACACCCCTAGGTTTCAGTGCTATGAAATATGTCCTATTGATAACACTGGAGACGTGGCACCTTAACTGCAGAATACAGCTGTTCAACGGAGACTTTGTGGATCGCGGCTCTTTCTCTGTCGAGGTCATCCTTACTCTTTTTGGCTTCAAACTGCTTCACCCTGACTGCTTCCACTTGCTCAGGGGTGAGTGTAATCTCTGCATGTGTGTGTCAGCAGGAATGTTTTTTTTTAAACATGCTTTGAGCAGCACATACAAGTTGCTCTTATATTCAAGGCACAAGCCTGAAATTACTACAGTAAAATGTTATTTTTAAACCTGTCTGATCGTTACATAGTGTACATGATTACAGATATCGCTGCTAAAACTAGATAAATATTTATATTTAAAGGAGAACTCCGGTGTGGGTGAATGTTAAGCCCATTTTCCACAGTCACCTTTCCCCTACATGATGTTCATATGTGGCAGGTATCATTTCCCTACCTTCTAAATGCCTTTCAGTTCTCATTCAGTTCCAAACAACATCAAAATCAATCTTCAGAGATACCAAACTTAGTGTTGTAAAGATATCCATCTGGGAGCTTTGTGTGTCAAAAAAAGCTTGGTTTGGCCTTGCCTTATAAAGCATTAAAAAGTAGTGGTCGACCAATATGGGTTTTTCAATGGCCGGAGCCAATACCGATATTTAGAGAGCAGGGGGGCCAATATAATGCAGATTTAATAAATATACAACAATTTAATAATCAAAAAATGAGACACAAAAAAATATCATCTTTTCTTTAGTAGATCTGTACTCTGCACTCTGCACTCTATGTATTATTTTAAATCAATAAATATCAAACAAAATAAATTGATGGAAAATTAAAAATAGAAATGTTTTGGAATCAGTTGACACTTGCAGGATTGACACAATGAGGAGCACTAAAAGTTTTGGTAAATGGCCATGTGGGCGTGGTTATCAGCTGATGCCAGATATCGGCCTGATTAATCGGTCTATCACTATTAAAAAGCCATTGATTGTGTCACACTTGTCCAGTGAGGACTTTGGGAATATGTGCATTGTTTTAAAAAGGCTAAACTCATGGAAGTTATCCTTTTTTATTCACAAAACAGTGGCTTTTCAATGATTCATTAATGCAAGGTCATGCAAAGATTTTGTTGACACACAAATCTCCATGGATTATGTTGCTACGCTAAGCTTGAAATGTCTGAAGATAGATTTTTATATCGTTTGGAGTTGAATGGGAAGTGAACGGCGTCTATAAAAGCAGGGAAATGAATCGCTTGATAGCTATTTTGACGATGACGCTGCCTGCATATGAATCTCATAAGGGGTCCGGCTGACTCTGGAAAAAGTGTCTTCAACATTCCACCCACGCTGGAGTTTTCCTTCTTATTCAAAGAAAAGTTTGAAATCTGCGGTTGAACATGTATGTCCGTGTGGCTCCAGGTAACCATGAGACGGACAACATGAACCAGATGTATGGATTTGAGGGGGAGGTTAAAGCGAAGTACACGGCCCAGATGTTCCAGCTGTTCAGTGAGGTCTTCCAGTGGCTGCCTCTCGCACAGTGCATCAACAGCAAAGTACTGGTGGGTGATGGCATCGCTAAATCACACGTGTTGTAATGCGATGTGATTGTCTGTTTTCATCGTTGTTGTCTTTGCACGAGGGATGGAACGGTTACCGGCTTTACGATATACCATGGCAAAATACCTGGTGGTTAGTATTACTGTTTAAAATTATAATTATTTCTATAACGGTGTTTGATTACTGTGTTTTTAAATGTCCGTTTTTTTTTTTATTAACATAAATACTGTCCAGCATCAACCAATAGCCAACACAGTCCACTTCCTGAGTGACCATGCAAGTGCAGCATGCAATGTGTGCGTGCTTTCCTTCAATTACCATGGCAGTGACCGCGCTCTGGAGATTTGACAAGACACGCCATTTTCCCCATTTCGAAGTCCCTACAGGCATTTAAGTACCTTGCATTCGCTATAGTAGAGCGTGGCGGTCATGAAGATCATGAGATTTGAAGTGTTGCTCGCTGCAACTTTCCTCCTGCATGTTCTGCAGACAGGGCAATCATCGTCCATTAATTTCCCCTCAGCATTCGTGGGTTTGTGATTTGTATTGGAGAAATAACTAACACAGAAACTTCAGGATTCCTGCTCATAACTTTAGTAACGTCCAAAAACCGATAATCACAGCACAGTTGTGTTCCTGTTCGCAAATTAAATCCCTCTCAGGCATGACCAAAAGATAGCCGAGTTGAGTAAAATAGGATAGAACAATCGAAAGTAAAAGTCATCACCACCAGTGACGGCTGGTGACTCAAAAAGTTTACTTAATTATCTTTATTTTCCCAGAGGGGATAATATTTCACCCCGTCTGGGATGAGCACGCCCTTCCACCGCACACAAGCGCGGTCTCGCCCCGAGCGGATGACGCGGAGACCGACTTGTGCCCACGTCCACCCACATCGATGAGTGCGCTCTCTCCAGAAAGCGATGCGCACAACCCCAGCGTCGGCTGGGGACAGGCGCTCCCTGTGCATCCATGCTGAAGCCAGTCTCCTGGCATCTACATTCAATTGACTGTCCGCATTCCTCTACACGCTTTGTGGCTTTATGGTGTAAGCCTGAACTAATGAAGATAATGTTATTAAAGGAAAACTAGAGAGCAGGATGCTTGGTGCGCCTTAACTTCAATGGGACTGAATGAATTGAAGCCAGCTCCCCAGCCCTGGAAATGGAAACTAGAGAGTGGAATGACTCGGCTTGCGCTTTCTCAATCTAGTGTCTTTTTCTGGCACCCAGAAGCCAGCTTGAATTTATTCAATGCAACTTGCAGGTTGAAATGCAAATGGCTCAATAGCCATTCCCACTTTTAGGCCAGGTTCAAAATGTATGTTTTTACCTCCTTGGTTCACACGCGTGTGTCTGTCTCAGGTGATGCATGGGGGGCTCTTCAGTGAAGACGGAGTAACATTGGAAGACCTCAGGAAGATTGACAGGAACAGACAGCCTCCAGACTCTGGTAGGCTCTAATTCTGAGAGCACATTCAGTCCCAAGTGGCTCTTAAAACAGGGTCTAGAATGGAAATCAGGTGTCTTTTTCAATACCCTTCTCTGTTCTCTCATCCTCAGGTCCTATGTGTGATCTCCTGTGGTCAGATCCACAGCCTCAGGTCAGTTCCCATGTTTTTCCATTCAGATTCACGCCTTTCTTAAACGGATTATCTGGATGTCTGGTGCTGTGTAATGCAGATAACGAATCCTTCTGACCAGTGTTCTCTCCGTACATCACACAGAACGGGCGGTCGGTCAGCAAGCGGGGAGTGAGCTGTCAGTTTGGGCCAGATGTGACGGAGCGCTTCCTTGAGCAGAACAAGCTGGAGTTCATAGTGCGTAGTCATGAGGTCAAGGCTGAGGGCTACGAGGTCACTCACTCAGGGAAGTGCATCACCGTGTTCTCGGCACCCAACTACTGGTAGGTGAACCGAGCCAACTCCAAAACGCACCGTTCAGACTGCTCAGCGTGATTTACGACGGAGACAGGCATAGTAAAGCACTTGTCTTAACTTGTCTGTTGCAATGGGTACATCAAACTGTGAAAAGCTACAGTAGAAAGCTAGGTAGCTGCTCCCCACAGCTGACACTCTGCTAACGCCAATTCTAAATGCCAGCGCAGACAGGCTGAGGCAGACAACCCCAAACTCCTCCAGATCATCCGTTGCCAAAGCATGTTGATCAGTGACAGTTTGGAAAGGGTGTTATCTGCTTTGAAAGCTCAACCTATGAGTGCAGTGACTATGTTACATGGCAATCAATTGTATTGACCTTTTCCACACTCAAATTTATCATCTGAGCCTTTGATTGAGTTTTGAGGCTGTAAAAGTTTTGTTTCCATTTGTTATGTCTGTACACATACTAGTTTTTTTAATTGTGATGGGCTAAGAAAGTTCTGTAAAGCTTATTTTCCATCTTCAAATCAAACTCTACAACAGCATATTTGATTGTGAATATACCTGAAATTTAGATGGTCAAATCAATTCCAGTTTGCAGCTTTTAAGAAATGGCTTATTATCAGGTTTTTGTGACTGGGTGCTGCTTGGGAACAGTGTTCCTACACATTTTCCATTTCAAAATTGATTCCATACTTTTTCCACACCTAAAGTCTTGGGCTATATTTGATGATTTCAGTTTGATACATGCTGATAGTGGCTGGGTAATATGACTCGACCAGCACCCTCTACAGCTGAACATCATTCTTTACAAATACAAATGTGTCATCATGTGTGTATTGGGAATGGACAATGTTTTTCCATACTATTCCAGACATTTTGGTTAAATTCCCAAACATTTCAGGACTTGGAAATTATCAAATTCATTGTTCATACTTTTCCCGATTTTTCAGACCTGCGTATGAACCCTGAGATAATGATCGCAATCGATGTGCCTACTCAAGTGATCATTTGTGAATGAACTGATTGGAAATTTCATAAGGTTGTGTAGCAAATTGACATGGTGTTGGTTAGGGGAGTACCGTGAAGACTAATAATGGCAACCTGTTATGCTTGTACACCTCTCCCCCCCCAGTGATCAGATGGGAAATAAAGGAGCCTATATCCACCTCAGGGGATCTGACCTCAAGCCAGAGTTTCACCAGTTCACTGCTGTGGTCAGTAGCCTGCATCTCTTAAGTGAATTCTGATTGTATAATAGATACCTTAAATGACTTCTGATTGTATAAAAGATACCCTAATTGACTTTGTATAATGGATATATCTTAATTGACTTCTGATTGTGTAATAGTGATACCTTAATTGTGCTCTAGCCTGCAAGACCAGCTTAGTGTTTTATGCATTTCATATTTTATCTACCATCTAATTTCTGCTTTTCTCTTCTTCTTTCCACAGCCTCATCCGAATGTCAAGCCCATGGCATATGCCAACACGCTAATGCAGATGGGGATGATGTAGAGGCCATGGCTAGTTTGTCCACGACACTGACGACCTCCCATCTGACCTGAACCATCCCAGCCACATCACTCCCTCCAGCGCGTAGACAGGCTCTCGTTCATGCTTAGCCGAAGGGATCCCTCTCCCCAAAACTTCCCCTAGATGTATTCAGGATACACGAGGTGTAGTTCAGGTGGGAAGAGATCACTTAGACCAGCCCAGTCAAGAATTGGGTGGGTTTTTTCTTGTGTTGGTAAAAAAAAAAAAAAACTGGAAAAATCCTAATTTCTGTTGTCCACTTGCCCACTCATGGGTCCCATTACTGGGTAAAGCAAAGTACCCTCATACCTGTTGATGTTTCCACTTGGAGCTGCTTGGTTTTTAAATATTTTGACTGTATGATACTCAGCAGATGGGATAAAGGAGCTGGTATGTACCAAAGATGTGTAATGGAATTGATTGTTTGGTTCTCACAAGAGCAAAGTATGACTCTTAAACCTAAAATTGTATTGTTGGCCTATGTACACAGCTAAGAGCATCTTGAATTGGAGAGATAGCAGCATGTTCATGTTTCAGTATTTTTAAAAGCATCCTATGACAGTTTTTAAAGTTGAATCTTTTTATTTTACAGGATTGTAAAAGAGAAATATTCTTTGGAGGCCATAGTGATTGTCTCCAGATTCACTCTTAAAGGTGCTGTTAGCCAGTATTGTGTGTTTAGCTGGTTCAAACATGTAACTGATAAATTTATTTTGCACTGCTTCCCAACGAGGAAGGTACTGCTGCTCTCCATGTCATCCATGTTTATCACTGTGCCACTCACCCGGCAGCTCCTGCACAATCTACTCTCTCCCAACTAGCTTTGCTGAAAGGCAAACACTGGTGGCACTCCAGTCTCCAATATACAGTATGTTTGTTTACCAGTGACTTAGCCCATGTGTGGATTCCGTCAATACACAGACGTCCAGAACCTAACCCTCTCTTGAAACGCACAGCTGCAGTGTCCAATGGCCCTCAACTTTTTAGATAAGAAAATACACTGATGTGTATGTATATATACTGTATCATTTAAAGATTCTGTGTACATGTTTGGAAAAAAGTTATTGAATAAAAAAAAAAATCCAGTCCGGTGATTTTAGAAACTAGTTGTCTTTATTTCCTTATCTAATATTTTTCCTGAATGCTTGCTTTCATCGTTTTATATACTCATAGGTTACCACTGGGAGACACGTCGCGTTGCAGCATTCCAAGCGCTAGGATTGGCCGGGGCTCCCTAAAACGTATTTGACCAAATATACAAATTACAGGAAAACATGAATAGGATATTCTATATTCCTTCATACTTGACATGCATCAAATAAACTGATATCATATATGCGTGTATTATTCACGTGGTCATGATTCTCGGCAATAGTCAAGAGGGTAGGGTAATTGTCATGTAGCTAGGCAACTCACAAGATTAACATTTTTGAACAAACGAAAGGTGGCTTCATGAAGGTACAGCCGAGCGATACTGATCCACGTTAATATGTTTTACATTAACAAACGTACGTGACCATAATTTATTTCAAGGTCAGCTATCGAGATTAATTCAGTTGGTTAATGAAAGGAATTACATCGCTACGTGGACCTGTGGACGCACTGTGGAGGGTGAATCTGCTTTCAGAAAGCTGTCAAAATAGACCGCTGGCCAATCCACCAACCGGTAGGATTCATAATAACGCGGCTGTGACCCATTAATTAATCTAGCTCTCTCGAGCTGCCATACTATCATTTCAAATTCACTGGAGCAGCTTCAGACTTTATACATGATGACATAACAGATTTAAGTTTTAGCGCTCTAGTTTTTGAAGAGTTGATCATGGTCACTAATATTTTTGGAGTGTATACCATAGGAATAACCATAGAACTACATCAATTCAGAAATTGGTTTTATATAGTTCAATGGGTAGTTCCCCTTTAAAGAAACGTCGCATTTGTTTTGCGTCACACGACAACAGCTGATCGTCGCACCACGTTGATAACACAAGTCATCTCACCATGATGATCTCACCTTGGTAGAGTTGCAAACATACTATTATATAAAGGCTGCCGACGACAACATTAGCTAGAAAACGACAACGTTTCAGTGAGATGCCGAAATATTGTACCGCACCGAACTGTAAGAATGACTCTGAAAACGCAAGTGACAGAAAAAGCTTCTACAAGTAAGCATGGATATAACGTTAGCAAAGAGGTTGGATATAGGTTCCTCTATGTCTCAGACGTTCGTTAGCTAACATTAGCCATTAACGTTGCGTCATTTACCATCAGTTAATTTGCAGTTGGTAATGTTACCGTAGAGAGCAAATCTTACAATGAAGACTTTCATAATTACATTATTATGGCTTAATATTCACGTAAGCCATCGTTTTAGTCAGTGTAAGTAGGGTAATTGTATTCATGATGGATTGATTTAATCGTTAACGTTACCATGATAACCATGTTGCTTCTTGTTGACATTTCCTGGAGCAAGCTTGCTTGACCTTTGAGCCAATGTGATCATGTCTTAAGCTGTTGTTATATTGTAGGCTGTAAAGTAAGTTACTCCTGTTTAGAGAGTGTTGAATCTTCTGCTGTACCAAAGCACTATTTGTAATGCTATAGTCATTTAAACAACTTGTGTGTGGCTCAGAAAACCATTATTGGTATTTTTGTGTGATTTTCTTTGTCATAGATTCCCTCTACACGATCCTGTCAGGTTGCAGCAGTGGTTAAATAATATGGGTCGAGAGGACTGGATTCCCTCCAGGCACCATTATATTTGCCATGAACACTTTACAGCATCTTGCTTCAAACTGCGTTGGGGGATCCGATACCTTGAGAATGATGCTGTGCCCACAGTCTTCAATGTGTCTGAGGTAAAACAAATCAACAAAATTAACAAAGTAATAAAAATACGGCTATTTAAGATTAAACTTAAAGGTAGAATCTGTAATGCCATCAAATGCCAAGTGCAATTTATGTACGTACGTAACAAATCTGAAACTATTGTATTGTTGAGCATATTTGTCAGTATGAAATAAGAAATCACACAAAATCTTCCTGAAAATGACAGTCATGCTTTTCTCCCAGAAACGGAAAGGAACGGATCACAGTGAGAAGAAGTCGAAGCGATTTTGCTATAACAGTAACCTAAGGATCACCATGTCAAACGATGAGACACCGGCGACCGACACTGCGGAACTGGACAGTAGCATCAGTACCGTGCAGCTTTATGAAATCACTGTTGACCCATCCCAGTCTGCAGAAACGATGCTGGTAGAAACAAGTGACGTCAGTAAGTCAGCAGATTTCCTCCAGACAACAGCTCTGCCCCAGCCAGTATCAGAGGATGGACTCGGCACCGAGGCTGATTTTCCGATAACTTTATTTCAGACCGTGGAGAATTTAAGCAGGTTTGACAGTGAAGAGAATACAGAGGTGCTGGTAGTATCAGAATGCCCTCCGGTTGAAGGACAAGAGGACATGGTGAGTGGCATCACTGCTGCCATATTAACTCAAGGGCTGGTAATGAATGACTCCACACTGGGCAACATGGAGGAGGGGCAGACCTCTCTGGTTGTTCAAGATTTATCTTCAGATATGGAAGAGCCCTCTGCTGTCCACAACGACCATGGAACTCAGGTTATCGCCTACTTTGAGACAATACCCAATGTTTTATCTAATGGGGTCTCTGCACAGTTCGCCATCTCCCCAGACACGGTGCTGTCATCTGCTCTTGGCTCCAAGCCCATTGTATCCACTGTCCCCATAGTCTCCAAACATATGCCACCCTCCCCCACCTCACTGGTCCTCACCATGGAAAGACTTGAGACTGAGATGGGAGAGGGAGAGAGGAACAGTTCAGAGGAGGACAGTGCAGAGCAGCAGGAAAATCAACTGGAGGAACATTGGTAAGTTGAATTTACTCACACCAGGGCTGGGCGATAAACTGAAAATTTGCCTATAATCGGTATGTTAGGTAAATGCATACCTCCAGTGTATAGGCTGTTTCATTTTGTGCCCCTTAATTCAAATGTACAACAACCAATCACATGGTGACAGACAAACTTGTTGACAGAGGGCCAACACAATGGAGAATGTGGTATTTGTGTGCAGGTGTTTAAATAAAATGATAAAATGTATTATCGTTATCAAGGTAAATGTGATGATATACCGTGATATGGATTTCAGGTCATACTGCCCAGTCCTATATCACACCATTTCATTTTCAGAGTTGTCTGTCCTGTATGTAACCCCACTGGTGTCCGGCTGCATTTCTTATACCACGTTATACTCTACCATTCACAGCTACCACAAGAATAGCTTGAGTAAGGAGCAGCTTGAGGCAATAGTGGCTGAGCTGCAGAAAAAGGTGAAAGTGCTGCAGCAGCGACACCGTCGACATTTGGAGAAACTTCTGGGGTTGGAGAATACAGTCAGCCAGCTGAGACAAAACAACCTGCTCAACGAGGAACGGCTACAGTTGCTTGAGAGGGTGGGTAATAATGATTTAAAAAAACCCAAAAACGTATAAGTGCTGCTCCATCACTATTAGTTAGACAACCAATTGGTTATTTTAGTCTTAGTCAAGTGAAAAAAATTTCAGTTAGTTTTGTTTATATTTAATGTGGAATGACTTATTTCCTGGAAAATGATAAGCACATACCTGGCTTCACAATCAAATGCGCTTTAGTCTTTTGTAAGCACCACATTTGAAGTGGTCTAATGTGAAACAAATTAACTTACACATTCCTCCATCCCCTTTTACCAGGCATACATACAAACTAGTGCAGCTGTGTCAGAGGCTGGTGAGACGGTGGCTATCATCTATGAAGATGACAATGCGGCTTACTTGTATGCCACATTGAACGATGGAGAGGAAGAAGCATGAGGATGGAATGTAGGACCCACCCACCTGACCCGTAGACCTTTTCAGTAGAATTCTGTTGCTAGGGGAACAGCTTGGGCCCATGTTTATTTCCTGTCAGCTATTGTATTGGCAAACACTGCAACAGGAATTAAACTTGGGACAATTTAGAATGTTTATGTTGTAAAGTTAGAAAAGGTCTAATAAAGTTTTTTTTAATAGATCAATACATTTATCAGTGGATTCACCCTACCTTTTGATTGTGCCAAAAGTGGGGTCATGGGGTTGATGCTATTTAAAAGAAAAAACTGGAACCTCAGCGCGCGTTACGCTCTCCCAGTGAAACTCCTCACTGTGAGGTGAAAAGGAGTGGCTGGCAACTCTACATGTATCAGAGGAGACATGTGGCAGTCTGTACCCTCCCCAGACCGACAAAGGATAGTGCAACAACCAGGACCGTGACACACATGGGGAATTGGCATAACGACTAAATTGGAGAGAAAATGGGAGAAAAAGAAAAAAAACAAAAAAACAAATTGTTATAAAATGTGTCTGGGATGGTGGGTGTTTCTTGTTAATCTCTTTTAAAAATGTGTCTTAACATGGTGTGACATTACGCTTGTTTGATTTGCTGTAAAAGTTGCACTAATATGGGTGTGTAATTTGGGACAAAGTTGAATGTAATATACCTTTTTCACCCATAGCCCCTCTTCCCTCACCACTTTTGTTCTACAAATGTATGGAAATGTGTGTTTGTTTGGTAATGTACTATACATATCACAGTAAATTATACCGTTCAGGCATTTTATCTCCAGCTGTTACCTCGGTCAAGTCAGTACTTAACCTCCATGAGGAAGATGTCAAAAACTCTAGCTTGGATGAAGCACAAGCACATCCAAAAGAGCGTGAATTAATCATTGAGAAATGCAACATTTATTTTACACAGTATTGGAATTCAAGAGAAAGATTGACTTTTACTGTATCTTACTGTAGTTCACATTAAAGACCAGTGTCATCCAATGTGTCCAAGTTGGTAAATACATCGTTAGTCACCAGACTGCACAAACAGGTTCACTATAAGTAGCATATTAGAACAGTTGCGTAAGAGCAACAGCAAAGGGCTGTCAATCAATATGAAAGAAATCGGGTCTTAACTGATCTCTAGAAGGTTGGTGAGTGAAAGGTCAAGTGTGTTGTCATGTAATGAATATGTAGGCTACAAGATATTGCTGTGCAACCAACAGACCTGGGTCAGTCACTAAAGAGGAATACCACCCATTTTAATAATTCACATATGTTCTTCCTGTGCCCCAGGACAGTTTAGTCAGTGTTGATGAACACGTCCCACTCTGATGAGGCCACAAAATTTTTTTGTATGAGCTCTTGCACCCAAATTAGGTTTTAATTCTAGTTCAGACCTTATCGCAATGTTAGAATTTAAACCTCATTTGGGTGTAAGATGTCACACAAACATGTCCTCAGAGTCAGAGCCCATTCATTGTCTATGGAGCAGCCCTGGATTTTACATCCCAATTACACCACCAATTGAGGGGTTCTGTCTCTGATTTGGAACAATGGTGCATGTTCACAAATACTGACTGAGCTGTCCTGGGGCACAGGAAGAACTTATGTTAATTCTTAAAATGGGTGGCATTCCCCTTTAAATGAGCCCATCTAGAGTGAAAGATGTGTAAGTTTATAGTTTCAGGACAGCTGTTGCTACATAGTGCCAAAAAGGACTTAAATCCATTTAAAATAACAATACCTCTCAAACTCTGTTAACTGTGACTACAGCTATTTTTAGTTGACCCATAGGCTTAGAATGCCATTAGCCAGCCAGCTCAATGATTCACTGTTTCATCTCTTGCAGTGCTCTTTCTCTCCACTAGATGTTGTTAAACAATCAATATGTAATATTTACTAATGGGGCAGCTCTGCGTGTGTTTGTGAGAAGAGACTTCAACTTTATGCTTCATTGAGAGAGAGAGTATAAACACACAGCATCCTAATTTGTTCCACTCCACAGAGCAAGACTGTCCAATTGACCTAGGTTTTCACATTGACACCGCCCCCACGTCTTTTTACGTTTTGATCACGAGTAAATCCAGAGGTAGAAAACAAAGAAACAAACACACAGACAAATGTTTTTTTATTTTATTGTCAGAGACAAAGACAGTGGCTGTCCATTGTCGTAGTGTTCCTGTTGTCTTGTTTCCTCCATGGGACTGAACAGGTGGACTGGGGCTGTCAGCTGTCCACCCTGGGCACCCTGGGCACGACACAGACCTTTTCGAGCCGCTGCCCAGCACCGGTGATGTAACAGAGTAGCCCTGCCTGAAGCCTAGTGAGCCCAGTATCTCCCTTGGCTAGAGCAGACTCTCCTTTAGCTGACCGGTAGATGCTTTGTTTCCCATGCCGGGGACCCAGGTTGGAATCCAGGTAGGTTACAGTGACACTCCACAGCGCCATGCCACAGAAAAGCTATAGACCTTTTCTAACTTGACAACATAAACATTCTAAATGGGCCCAAGTTTATTTCTTGTTGTAATGTTTGCTAATACAATAGCTGACAGGAGATAAACTGGGGCCAAAGCTATTCCCCTAGCAACAGAATTCTTCTGAAAAGGTCTATCGCTGATCACAAGTGGTCAGCCACTAGGAGGTAATTACTTCAAACATTACATCTATCATGAATATCCTATGGTCTGAAGTTAGCACTGTAAAAGGTGATCCAGACCACGAGATCACCGTCCGTATTGCACTTGAGATGGGTTCACAGAGAACAACCCACCCAAGGAGGTGGGACATGTAGCAGCACACCAGAGGAGTTTGTGTGTGTTTGTGCCCAAAAACAAGGCTTGGTGTTCAAGAATAGCAGAATGCACCAGAACCTGAAACACCACTATCCATACTCCCAACAGCCACAGTGGTGGATGATGTATGTACATCTTCCCAGTGGGTTTGAGAAATAGCCTTACACTCACTGGGCACTGGAGTTTGTAGTCTGTATCACTTACTGCCAAGACATTTGAGGTCCTATACAGTTCAGCAGTAGCTTTCAGAGTACTTATCTTCTCCTTCCTCTCCTCCTCCTCCTCCTCCTCCATTCCCTAGTGGTGGTCCCTTCAGCTTGTTGACCACCTGTCCCCGGGCAGAGATATAGCAATAAGCCTTAACCGTCCTGGCTCCGGGGGTGTTGTGGTGTTGGTGTTGTTGTTGTGGGGGAGACAGGGGAGGTTGTGTGAGAGGGGAGGGGTGAGGAGGGCTGGACGAGAGGTTCTGGTCACTCTCATCTTGGTAGTGGTGTGGTGGCGAGCAAATGGGCTGATGGTGGTATTGACCAGGCTGCTGTATACTGCCGCCAACCTGTAGAAAATCCCAACACATTAGAACCAATGTGGAGATTGTATTCATTCAGTTAATTGGAAGTATAGTATGGGTAGCATGCCCTTGAAATATAAATGCATTGTTTAACATGCTCAATAAAGTACACTTAATTGCATCCATATTTATATATCTTAATATTTTTATTTATTTTTATTTTTTATTGCATCTTATATCTTGTCTTTTATATTACTATTCCCTCAAGTCTTTCACACATTTGTACCTGTTTAACCGGAGTGACAATAAACATCTTGAATCTTGAATCTTGAATTTTAGTAAATGTGACACACATTAAATCTCCTACCATAATGATAGATTGCAAATATAGTAGTTGCATTACTGATTATTCCTCCTGAGCATCAAGTATAGAAAATGTCATTTGAAATACACTTTTCTTGTACAAAAACATGTTTAACACAGAGATGGGAAGCGATTTATTCTGCAATGAGATGACTGATCCCTTTCCACTAAGTGGCAGTAATGTGTAAAGTTCAGTTTTCCAACCACCATTAAATATCAAATTAAGAAGTAGCAGTATTGTATTCTGGATAGCAAACAGGTGGAGTTTTCTGAATAGTTGATGCTAGATCATACGTGGTCATCAGCCTTTTATTGGGGGTCGTCAGTTTTTGGCTAAGCTGCAAAACCGCACGTCATCGTAATTTTAACCTTAAAAGTTGTTTATTAACCCATCCCTAACCCTAACCTTAACCTTAACCACTCCCACAAACTAAAGATTAAAAATAAATGTAAACATTTTCTTCCGGGCCATGGGATCTAGCATCTACCTTTCTGAATTTACCTCTAATCACGCTTGTTGTGAGACTGCATCGGGTCTAGATAATCAAGTATCTAGATAGATCGATCTGTCCATCTATCTACTGTGTAGAAAGGAAGTCTCTCTAGATTTCTAATCTCTTTGGTTTAACATGGTTAAAAGTATTGATTTCTGACTGCTCACTGGGCCCCTGTGGATTTCTTTCCCAGGGATTTTTTTTCTTGCCGGTGCTGTGGGGTGCTCAATAATGTAGTGAGGGTGCTCCAGGATTTATAGGAATGTATAGACACATATTCAAGATATGTGTATAATCTAAAGGAACTAAATTTGTTTCCTGGGGCTGCTACGGGGGTGCTTTGGTCACCATAGAGGGAGCTGATAGCACCCTCAAAGTCCCCCCTGGAGCTGCCTGTGGCACCCACCCACCTGTGGCACTCACCCACCTGTGCTGTGTTGCTGCCAGTGTTCCTATGGTCATCCAAGCTGGTTATTCCCAGCTTCCACCTCTGCCATTTCTTCTTTATCTCTGCCTGTACCTGAAAGGGTGGGGGAGGGGATGGCGGAGGAAGGATAGGGTGTAGGTGGGGGAGAAGATGGAGTTATATTATGAGGAAGACTTGGGCTGCCTGCATTCAGTTCCAGGTGAAATTATTTCTACTCATAGTTGTCTTCCCTTGAGTCCAGGGAGGAATGAGAAAAATGGCTGCCAAACAAAGTGGGATTTGGTTCCAGCTTATGTGAAGGAAGGGAGCATTTACATCCCCTTGATCCCTAGTTTTTCCTCCCTTCCATGAAGGGTATAAAATCCAAACTTTCAGTATGAACTGTAAACCTCAAGCCAATGCTCCACAAGATCACTGATTCAATGCAGAATCAAACAGAAGTACAACGGCTAATAATCATGCATATAAATGAGTAGCCTACATTGGCAACTTCCAGTTTGAATACTTTAGCTTTATTTAAAGTTAATTCCTTTCCTATTTTCCTTATCTGTTATGCTCCACCATTTAAAGGCGATCAGGTTGTTAAAAAAAAGAAAAATATTGCAAATATTTGAGATGGCCGTTCCATCTCAACTGCTAGTGTTCTCTTGCCCTTCTTCCCTTGTGGAGAAAAAGAAGGGTTCACTGAAGGCAGGACAACGAGGGGAGGGAATGTGCTAACTTGGATTTGAATGCACCCATGGAGAGAGGATAAAGGCAGATAGAAAGAAAGGGAAAAGAAATGCAGAAAAGGAAAGGTATTTCCTCATTTACTCTGAAAATTCCAGTATAATGCTGTATTATTAAGTGTGTTCACATGCACAGCTAATATCTTGGGTTAGTCATAGATGGGAAAAGGTGTTTATACAGTATGCCTTTTCATAACACAAATAGTACCAATATACCCATGTAACCCACCTGGATTTAAACCTGGGTACCCCACATGGGAAACCCAACATCTACCGGTCAGCCAAATGGAATCCCCCGCCATATCTCACGCCAAGTGAGATATTAGCTTTAATAGGCTTCAGGCAGGGCTACTGTGAGTGTTGCCATAGAAACAAAACTCAGACCACAACACCTAACAGCAAACGGGGTGATGTGTTTACATGCCTCAGTATCTTGCCTGGTTTCTCATAGTTCGGATATTCGCTAAACTGGGCTATTGTAGATAGAATATGTTGTGTACATGCTCGACGAAATACTCGAGTATCCCAAATACTATTACAATATTAATGTGCATGTAAACGCACCCAATGTGTAAGGCCGCGTCACCACAGGATATACAGTCTGTGACCTTTAATGCTGTCACCCCCTGGACCCCCCTATAGGCAGCCTGTCTTCTAGAGCATCTGACACGTACACACATGTTGAATACGACACATAGATGCACGTCCAGTGTTAACATGATCACACGTGACAGACTGGGTCACCGGTGTCACCTCTGCTCTTGTGTGTCAGTGTGGGTGTTTTACTCGTCAGAGTGAGTGCGAGAGTTATGCTGCTTTGTTATTGCGTTGTGTATTTCTTTGTGTCCTCTAACACCTCTTGACACCTTTAGCTGCTTCCCACCTGCTCACCAGCACACACACGCACACACACACACACACACACACACACACACACACACACACACACATACAGACAAGAACACAAATACAGATAGAT
>OMKL01132751.1:5261-15459 GCA_900302295.1 Parasudis fraserbrunneri
GAATTCAAAACGTCTCTGAAAGTCAACACTAAAATCCCTCCTTCCGCTCTTGACTGAAAGATCCTATTTCATGGAGAGTGGCCATGGATTCTCCCTTTCTCCACAAAATACATTCTTATTTGGTTTTCGTACCGTACGTTTGACTTAAAATCCACATATCCGTCCTCACTGACAACAGTTTGGTTGTTTCCTCTTTGATGTCGCATACAGATTATTTGAATTGCTGTTAATTTCTGAAACAAAGGAATAGCTCGGTATCAAACTCTGCGCCAAATGCGCTACTATCGATGTTCATGATTACAGAGGTCAGAGAAAAATGCTGTATAGTAAGTAGACCTTGTGCTTATACTCACTAATGACGTCTCCAATGTGCCTCGATCCACTTTTCTCTAACTCGGCAAGAACATTGGCCTCAAAAGCCAATGATGCAACACGGAAGAAAAACTCCTTCACATTTTCCCCTGTATTAGGACAAAAAAATGTTTTTAGCAAATAAGTTAAGATCATTATTATCATCAATTTGAGTTATATAGCACACAAACCTTCACTATTATTAAGGTCTGTCAATTTGAAGTATTACAGATGTAATCAACGATGTAATGATGATTGATCTGCAGACAATCGCTCACCTGTCAATGATGAGACAGCCCAGTACTCTGCCTTGATCTCCTGTGCCAGTTTAATGGCATCCTGTTCAATCTGCGAGTACTGTGCTGGAGACTGGGAAAGCAACAATGGAAAGCCACTTAAAACATGATATCCAATGCATATAAAACTTGAACATACATATTGAGAATTCTATAGACTGGTACTGTATTACAATTTGTAGTGTCCATGTACACCATCAGCTGGCTTCCTATGACAAATTTTTGGGGTTTAGCGAGGGAGGAGAAAATGCATTCCTGAGGGTTGGGTTTGAAGTAGCAGATTCGGTGTTATTGGCATGACTCCAAATAGAAAGTCCCTCAAGTAAAGACACATAACAGGAACATATCAACTATACAAGCATATCCACAAGACATCAAAAATATTTTCTGTTACTTTCTGAAACAGGATTGATTCTGAAATGTAAGCTTCTGACTAGGAATGCTGATACCAATGTTGGTATCAGTGCATTCCTAGTCAGAAGCTTACATTTCAGAATCAATCCTGTTACAGAATCAATCCTGTTACTTTGTATAACAGGATTGATTCTGAAATGCAAGCTTCTGACTAGGAATGCACTGATACAAACACTGGTATCAGATCCCAGACAAAGACCATATTTATTTGAAGTATCAGTCTCTTCAGACTTTCCCCAATATTAAAATCTGTCAGAAATGAAAGCACAATGATGACTTTCTACTTCGCCGAACACATAGGAAGTTACACCTCTATTGGAGAAAATTGGCTGTATCTGAATCATTGTTGCCCAATGATCCCAAACTAATGGTCTAACTCAGTGATTCTCAACAGGGGTCCTTGAGGGGGGTTCCAGGGGGTTCCAGTTTGATTTATCTATGATTTCATTGACCAGAAGTCAGCCCAATGAGAAGAATGTGACGTTATAACAGTGACTATTCTGACCATAGGTTTCACTTTCTCCAGTGTTATCTCCCCAACTACAGTATAGAGAATAGAATTCTGACCTAATCATTTCAAACAACATCTTCTAGCAACATTCTTCTCATATGGGGGTCCCTGGGAGAAAATGTTATCAAATGGGGGTCCACAGTCTAATGTGTATCAATTTGGGGGTCCTTGACACAAGGGTTGAGAACCACTGGTCTAACTAATATATTTATAACGTTCAGTAAAAGCAAGGGATCGGGTCATTACATTGTCTCAGGCAATACTTAAAAGCACTTAGCACTTGTAATCAGTATCTGCAGTGAAAAAGTGCTATCGGTGTATCCCTGCTCCTGACAATTTTCTATAGAGTGAGCAGCACATACACTTAGGTCTTTCTTCGTGCCAACAAGAAACAGCTGAACACTGGTGGGATCATTCTCTTTCATGGCATCTTGAAGCCATTGCCTGTGGACAGATTAAGACATATAGACACAAGACTTCAAGAGCACAAAAATGAAAAATGTGAAAACTGTAGCCTCATTAGACATGAACTTACCTTGCATGGCCCAAGGAAGCCACATCATTTACATCAAACACAATGATCACAGCTGAAAAAAGGAGAAAACAAATGTTAAAATATATGACACAAACAAATTTGCCTTAAATGTAATTGTTGTGTGTTATGTAACAAGCACACTCGTGCTTTATCGGTGCTTGGGCTCCTCTGTAGTATGAATATAGAGTTCCTTAGTTACCCTGGGCTCCTTTCTAGTATGAATATAAAGAGTGCCTTAGTTACCCTGGGCTCCGCTGTAGTATGAATATAAAGTGTATATTCTAGTTATCCTGGGCTCCTCTGTAGTATGAATATAGAGTTCCTTAGTTACCCTGGGCTCCTTTCTGTAGTATGAATATTAAGTGTATATTCTAGTTATCCTGGGCTCCTCTGTAGTATGAATATAGAGTTCCTTAGTTACCCTGGGCTCATCTGTAGTATGAATATAAACAGTTCCTTAGTTACCCTGGGCTCCTCTGTAGTATGAATATAAAGTGTATATTCTAGTTACCCTGGGCTCCTCTGTAGTATGTAGAAGCGATGCACTTGAACCTCTCTTGCCCTGCAGTGTCCCACCTGTGAAGTAGAGAAACACCAGTGAGCATTGGCACAAGATGCACAGTTTATCCGCTTGAGGACATAATAATGATAATAATAATAATAATAATAATAATAATAATAATAATAAGCACATTAGACTTACAACTGTAGGCTAAAAGGCACCCCCAGCACCTCAAACCGCTCCATTTCAAAGTCAACACCAATCGTTGCCTTGTAGTTCTTATCAAAAGCATCCTTGCAGAACCTAATAATGACAATGTGTGTTGTTCAAACATTCTCCCACAAACAGCCAATAAAAGCCACAATGCATGGTAACATAGGTAAGATGAGTCTCTCTGGTCTAATTAAGTCCATTTTAGTTATATATTTACCACACCTGCTTTCCCGCTCATACTGCGATCAAATATTAAGCGTCAGTGTTTGAGTTCTGCTTACCTATTAATCAGACAGGTTTTCCCCACAGCCAGGTCACCAACAACAATGACCTTAGAGATTTTAAACCTACGCAAACAAAAGGAGACAGCGGATCAAACAACTTAATAAAAAACACACATGTCCACTTAAATTATTATTCTGAAGTTAGAATGAGGCTTTAATCAGTCAAATAACCTCTGTACCCACCCTACTGTGCCAGTTCGTTGCTCTTGGCAAGCAGTCCCCACTTGGTTGTTGAACTCATCCTTGGTGTGTAGAGCTGCCTCTTTACTGAAACACTACAACAGAGAGACATGGTTTTGTGTAGTTGTGTGCACCATTCTACAGTGGTACCACCATGACCACTGTGGGTCTAAATTCTTCCAGCTTTACCTGAGGGAGCTGGGCGATGATACGGTCCCTTCGAACAGGAGGAAGCACACTCATGGCCGAGACACGGACAGACATCAGGCCAAGCAAATGTTATCAGAGGTACATGTGGTATCCAAAATACTGAGAGAGAGAGAGAGAGAGAGAGAGAGAGAGAGCAACAGGTCTAACAACAGGAGGGCCAGGGGGGATACACTATAGATCACTGTGCTGACTCACTAGCTACAACGACCATATGCAGAGCCAAGTAATCAGGATGTAATCATATGGCCATGGAGACAATCCACTGGGATCTATTTTAATCCTATTGTTCAACAAAGACCAAGAAAGAACTGGAATTACTGTGGTCCAGCAATTACTTATTGAACAACACAAACTGAGGGATTCTTCCCTTGTGAACTAGGGCTACGTTAGGCTATTTGCAAGTGGGAACTTTAAACTTTAGTTACAGTATAGAATATAGACTATATAGCAGTGTCCATGCAAGATGGTAGCCTACCGTCTAGACACGGGACGGTCCTTTACGTGATGAATCCACTCAACTTCTTTCTTCAGTAATCGAAGAGAATAATTCGTATTTTTCCACTCGGCCGATGCTTCCTACCTCTACAGAAACCCACGCACATTGAAGATAATAGAATATGAACTTACTGCCCACTGCTGAAACCTGATCCACGGAAGTTGGGGAAATAACGTAGAATGACTCTGGAGTGGTGGCGGACCGACTCAGATTTTCCCTTTTGGAATTTGAGTGAGCATCAAGCGCCTGTCCTTGTTCCCCTGCTGGCGAAAATGGGTAGCAAAAGCCCGATATATACATTGTAACAAATGCCTGTTAAATCAGCTTTGTAGATACTTCGCGTATACTGTGATGAATGTATCATCCCCCGAAACTACCAATGATAGATTTTCCGGCTCACTGTGGCAAAGCATAGCCCACTGATGGTCCCAACACAAACCACGTTGAAGGCTTCTCGTAGTTCTGCTATTACGGCATTTAATTCAATGGACCGAAGTGGGCAAGGACGGGACAAGCTCTCGCTGTATCTTGCGTTGATGGCTTAATTTTTCTGTAGTAATCGGACCACTGATATAATTGTAACCATTGTCGATTGGCATATTGCATGTATCCTGTTCTGTTAAAAGTTAACACCAGAGGGCACCAAATGCTTCCTCTAATGAGTAGTGCATGGAGTTTCTAGGAAATGCAGTTGATTTTCTTAGCTGCAAAGAAATCTCACAAATTGGACGTAAAACTTGTTGTTTTTGTTGTTGTTGTTGTTGTTGTTGTTGTTGTTTTTTACTGTTGTTAAAAATGATGACAATCCAATAGGTTGATCTTCCACATAATATCGGCGAAATGTTCCTAAACTTATTCAGCTCTTAGTCTTGCTCTGGAATCCAGGCCGCCTGCAGGACCCCGAAAGAGACAGATCAGGTTGGCCTAAACCATAGTTTCGACTGCTGAAACAGGCTATTCAAATCTATTCTACTTTACAGTAGCATAGTATTGTATCAGACAAACTTTTATTCCACCTACAAATTAACAGCACCTTGATTTACAGGACAAATATTTTTTATTCATGACAAATTATTCTTCATTTCATTCAACAATTAAAAATAAGACACATAAAATGCTATTATAACTGAACTAAGTTGCCATCTCAATACCAAATATTTTATACATTAGGTCCTATCATGGTTGTGGTAAATTGTATCTAAATATCTCAAGAAAACACGTTTGGCAATAACCCACATCTTATAAGCACATATGTCTTTATCACTACAGACATCTAGAAAGGTCTTGTACTCTATCAACTTTTAATTCACATTTGTATGATTTCTTTAAAGGCACTGTGGTAAAGGCACTTACAAGTTACCAAGACAAATTTATTCTCTTTTTATAAACTGGGCCTTCTTTAAAATAGAAATGTACATAATGGTCTAAATGAAATGTAGTGATTGTTGAGCTTAAAATTATACTTTCAGTAGCCTATTTATGATTTATGGAATGAGTGGAAGATATATGTTAAAAGACATTATCATTGGTGCACTTATAATGTCATTTGAAATGTATCTGAAAAGAAAGCCCAATCATTCCATAGATCAAGCCTAACTCTTTTTTTCCACAATCAAAAATATTGATGGTACCATAGGCTGATAATTATGACTACATTCTCATTATCCCCTTCCTGTCTTCTTAGACTATGGGAAAATTAGATGGCAAGTGGCAATTAGAGGTAGGATGGCAAATAGGATCAGCGCCTGTAGTAGTAGGTAACCCCTCGACATGTCATCCCACATAACCAGGGCCGGCCCGACGCATAAGCGAACTAAGCACCTGCTTAGGGCCCCCGTGGCCACCAGAGGGCCCCCAAGGAAATTAGTTTTTTTTTATTAGACAAAAATCAATGCAATGGCGGGCATTCATAAAGCTGCAGAGACATCATCTAGGTTTTTCCAGGAGTCCACAATGCAATGCACACAGAGCGTTCTTCTTCTGTTGTCACAGGTAGCCTGCCATAATGCAGATGCCTTCTAGCCACTACCCTCCTGTCTTTGACAAAAACATACCACTGCCCTAGCATATTGATTACATTGCACATTGACCACTCATATTCGTGCAAGAACCTGAGGGAAACATATAAATCTCTTATTGTCGTGGAAAATTCAATTCAAGTTTTCTAACCACTTCGATTAAGAACAACGATCCATGCATAAACTCAGTTCAACAAGGAAATATACATTTTACAGGTATTTATTGTATTAAATCATGATGGACAGTTATTTGGTGTCGAGAGCAAATCAAGGCACTTGTAAAAAAATATGAAAAAAAAGCATGCCTGGTACCATTTCAAACACATCTTGTAAACTGTATTTACTTTCCTACCCCTCTCACTTCCCGACTGGACAATATGACTCCGCCTTCCATCCACGAGCATCACATTGCCTAAATTAGGAAAACAGGAAGGCATGCCTGCCAATTCCCAATTTCTCCATAGAGAAATTTCTCCAATGGCTAGAAGGCATCCACATTACAGCCAGCTGCCTCTGACCACGGAAGAACAATGCTCTGTGTGTGTTGCACTGTGGACTCTTGGAGAAATATAAATGATGTCACGGCAGCTTTATGAATGCCCACCATTATACAGCTTTACAAAGACAACAGGATACAAGCAAAACAAGGCACACAAAAAATACAAAACACAGTCACCCCGGAGCTGTAGGTGTGTGAATGATCAAGCATTGACAATAGTCAATAGTATTGGCGGCACCAGGGTGGTGGGGGGTCCCCAAATCAAATTCTGCTTAGGGCCCCATAAAGGCTTGGGCCGGCCCTGCACATAACTTAAAGATGCACTAAGAATTTAAATCATTTAAAATGAGGACCATGTAGACTTAACCACACATACAGTTACATGGAGTAATCACATAATTTAGTAATTGAGTCGACACAGTCCAGAAATGAGGACCTTGTAGACCCAACCACTATATTATGTGCTAATTCCATCTACATGGTACATGGTTGGGTGTACATGCTTCGTCGTTTTATATCCGTCAACACACATTCATCAAATCTTAGTGCATCTTTAAATTAGCATTATGACAAATGCAAAATAAACGTGATTTGAGAACCACAATTGTCAAAACAACCTGCATATTTAGATGTTAGTTGGATGTTCCCAGACAGCGTCAACGAATAGGTCTCCTATGTTGTTTGGTGAGAATAAGTGAAGTCACGTCCCATTAGCTCCTCAGCCACAATGGTATCATACAGAGCAGGGCAGGGTCACTTCAGGCCATACAGCACTGCCCCCCCCACCACCCCCCACCCCCAGTCATCTTCTGACTGCGTCTCGTTCACCACAAGTTGTTGAGAGCCAGAGGTTTCTTCGTTGGACAAGATGTGAAATGTTTTCCACAACAATCAGTCATTGAGAAACTTTTTGGAGTTGTTATTGTGAGTGCCGTTCTGTGCCAGGTAAGCCCTGCTGCGAGGGAAGAAGTCGGCGCGCAGCAGACGATAGAAGTAGATCAGGATCATAATATTCATCAGAACCATGGTAATGAGGAAGTAGCCTCCGTGATCCAACTGGGAGTAATTCTGTACTATGTACCAGGTCAGGTAGAACTGGGCGCTCAGACGGAAACAGATGTAGGTGAAGAGGTTGACATATCTGTTGATGTTGTAGAAAGACATGGACTGAGCCGCTGCCAGCTTAAGCATGAGTCTCAGGTGCAAGGTGATGCTGTTGATCTCGACGAAGAGAGCCACTACTGCGCCAGCTACATAGAGCTGTGTGTAAAGGGCATACAGAAAGCACCAGATGACCTGAGGAGGACATAGACAGACAGACAGACAGACAGATGGACAAACACACACACATACACACAGAAAGAGAGGGGGGGGAGTTGTATTGAGAAAGTTAGACTTGAATCAGAAATGCAGGAGTCTGCCAGTCTGGTTATAAACATTTATTATGAGCTCAAAGTAGAGAGAAAATACAAAACACCATTCAGTGTGAGAAAAGCATAGTCTTTTTGACTGGAGTAGAGGCAGAGCCTAGATTATATAGGAGATACAAGTACCTAGTACCTACAAGTAGCCTGGTCTTTTAGTCAAAAGTTGTCTCTGGGGTAAGGTTTGCAACAATGTTGCTGACCAGATAGGATGTGGTACATTCAGCTGAGTGCACTCTGGCATCAGTGCACTTGCATCAAACACCATGAATTGTTTTGCACTGCTGTGTTAAGAAGCACGTGTAGTTATTCTGTGATTACACACGCAGTATTATTCTTTTGGGTGATTATTCTTTTTCCACGATAGAGCTAGCAAAGCAGATTGGTGTGCGCAGGGGCAATTTATTCCTGGATTCCCTTCACTTATCATGGCACATCCCGTCCTCGCAATTTGACGTGAAAAATGTACATACATCCTGTCAGATCATATTCACTGTTTGTTAACCATAGGCAAAGTTATTGCCAGAAAGGCTTGCTAGAATAACGTTAACTTTCTGGGTCATTATCAGCTGGCATCAACCAAGTGACAGGTGGTTGTCAAGCAGTTGCTAAGGTAGCGCAGAGGGACTGTAATGGAAGTCAGCAGTGAGCACAGCATAAATAACATATTTCTTTATATTTTAATGTAGGAAATTTGAGTAAATGGCACACATTTTCTTGTCTTTGGCAAGTGGCCATGGTATAAGCTGGATAACACACTCCGAGGTGTGCTGCATTATTTTCCAATAACAGCACATCTTGTCGTGTGTTATCCCTTACTTAGTGTGCCCTCTCTGAGTACAGCCAACTCTCAGTAGATTGAGGGGGTGTGGCCTTCTGTTCATTGACAGGAGAAGTTCATATCATAATACATGAAGCTTTCAAATGTAAATAAATTAATGGGACTAGTATGATCGGTTGCTATAGGAGATTAACATTGGCTAACCTGTGCTAGCAGGTGATAAATAAATTGTCACAGTTGCTGTGGATGTTTTTGAACCACTAAAATTAACTAAATTGTAGTAAACTAGTTTCATTACTTGTTTGTGGGCTAGCCAGTTGACATCATTTACAACTACTGAAAACTGACAGATTGACTGATGGGCCAATCAGGTAACCAGGTAGTACATTATATAATATCATTCAGGAAGCAGATTGGATATCTGAAATGGCTTGATTTTGTTGATATCCAGAGGGATAGAGATCAAAGGGCTTTAGTCATAATTTTCCAGTTCCAACATTTTGGGAAATGTTACATCAACATACCTTCTGTAAAATAAAATGCAATGAGATTGAAAAACATGATTTTCATTGTACTGAATCTTTAAGAAAACACAGCTGGGAGATACAATTGGAAAGATTTCCTTTCAACCAGTTAATCTCCAGCTCCAAAAAAAAAAAAAATATATATATATATATATATATTTAAAACTATAGTCATCATTATCTTGGCCAGTATTAGCAAATCCGATAACTAGGGACAAACCAAATAGTCTACCATCAGATGTATTTTTGTATGTGTTGTGGCAAAGCATGCATTTAAGTTATACTTCCATGTTAGCTCATCTGTAGAAAATGCATTCCAGTAAGATACTTCCTACTATTAGAGACACCTTAGGTGGTTACAAAATTACAGTATAATGCAATGCATTATAACAGTTAATGAAAGGTTTATGTAAAAATAGGACAAGTAAAAGTACCATACATGCTACTTTTCTCATTGGCTTCAATTCATGTAGGTTTAGAACTGTACCCAGGTAAGATGACTGTCATATGGTTCCATCTCAGAATGGCAATTCATGTTGCATCTAATGTTTTATATCTATGATGCACTACTACAACAGGTTTAAGACACTGGCCAATCAGGTGATTCCATAGATAAACAGCTTTGGTCCAACTTGGCTCATCATGAATATTAGCTGTATTATTGTCTATGAATCAAAGTTATGCTTCAGTAAATCTATACACAAAGGGGCATTTTATATTTTTCATGGGCCACAAGATACACAACTCAAGCCCACCCTTTGACATTATGAGATTCATACAATGATCCCCTGCTTGGCAGCACCATGCACTGCATCCAGCTCATTTTCTGGTGATACAGACTGTCTGTCTTGTTTTCTTGCTATTAGTCAGACACACACACACACACACACACACACAAACCCACCAACCCACCCACCCACCCACACAGACACACCCACACACACACACAAACAGTGTCTA
>OMKL01132778.1:3845-26373 GCA_900302295.1 Parasudis fraserbrunneri
CCTGAGACCTAACACACACACACACACACACACACACACACACACACACACACACACACACACACACAGTATTGATGTGAACCAAAAATGGTGTGGCAACAGGCCACAGTAGGCCAAGATTTTGTCTGTGGAAAGCACAGCTGAGACACCTTCTGTTATTGGGTATAATTTATTACAGAATTTCCCTATTTCACTTTGACATCTATATAAACAGAACATCTGGTGGAGGGAGGTTAGCTAGTCACAATTAATCAGGATTTTGCTATTTGTAGCTATTGCAACAGCTGTTTGGTAAATCAAGAGACAAGGCTTAGATATAATGTTTATCAGGTGGTTTCACAATCACTACAACTGAAATTAAGAATATTTGTAATAATTGCCCATTTATAAAGGTAATTTCAATACAGCTCTTGTTTTTAATGAGAGCAAGTGGCATTTACGAATAGTCAAAACAGTCATTGTTATGCAACATGAAAGGGGTTCTTAAACATGTGGTAGTTATACCAATAAATGTTCATCAGGCTTTTAAAGTATTTTTTCTGTCTATCACCTAGCATTTAATTGCTTAGATGTTCGTTCTTTTGTACACTTTCTTGCATGAAATTAAACTATACCTCAATTTGATTGAGGGGCTCCACTGTTCTATCTCCTTTGTCTTTTGCAGCCTTTACAGGTGCTGTTTGCCGGAGAGGCCACTCATCCATGCTTCTACTCCACTGTCCACGGAGCCCTCCTCACCGGCCGGAGAGAAGCTGATAGGCTCATCTCTCACTACTCCTCCACCAAGCCTTCCATTTCACTCAGTTCAAACCTCTAAACAGAGATGGCCTCTTGAATACTTGATTCTGTTGAATGCATTCTGCCATCAGTTATTTCTGAATAATGACTGCTGTGGACAATAATGGACCGCTGTCAAGCAAGTTATTTACATTGCTATGGCAATGGTTGCAGTCCTGCTGGACTATTTGTCGAAAGTTTGTAGTAAAATCATTTGAAATCAATATTTTGTATCAAATTATTAATGTCTTTGGTAGGTGGCAGTGTAACAAGCGGGATAATGTACCAATGTAGTAATGTTGTAATGTTGCAAAAGAAAGCCCTTCAGGGTGATCCTAGATCCCTGCGCTTCACGGCAGGGTCTTGAATCATCCTGTCAGGGATTATTCTGCAGTGATGACCAGCATGCTGTTCATTATCCCTTAATTATGCACTCTTGTCATAAAGCGATTTTATGTGATTCTTATGCCAAATTGTATATGTTGGTTCTCATTGAATGTGTGGATTCTAACTGATGACCTGTTATTTTTGTGAGTGAATGGAAAAATTGGATCTCTGAAATCACACTTAAAGATGTCCCATTAATCATTTTATATATTTTTTATGATGCAATGCCATTCCTGTGAAAAAGGTTTTAGTGTTAAAATGTCCAAACTGAGTTAATTTATCTTGTACAATTTATTATGTCAAATAACGCCTCTATGCCTCCACCACATTGTGCAATCCATCTAATAAAGCGTTCTCAAGACGAATGCCATATCCTCATGTTTGTTTTTTGTCAATAAAATATTACTGTATTTTGCCGTTTTATGGCATACTGCATTAAATCGCTCATGGAATTTCCATAATTCTGTTTTTTTTTCTCCATCAAAAGGAGAGTAGGCGGTCCACGCCCCTCAAGGCTGAGAGGAGGGGAAACAACACAGTTTTGGTGGGATGCGATCCCAGGCCATTATTGTGGCACCAGAGACAGACAAGGGTCTATTCAAAACCATTACATCTTGTGGCAAAATGTCCATAATTCTACATTGTGCAACTGCGCATTGTGCAAAAAAAGCAACAGCTGTTTGGGTGATGTTTGCTTATCTCGCGAAGCCTCATATCTGGTTCTTTGCGAGAACCAGCAGTGGCCACGCCGCCAGCTAGATGTATGTGGGATACAAGCGGAACGTAATCTATGAACACAGCTTCTGGTCGGCATGTAAACAATGTAACGCACAGCATGTCTCAGGACATGGCTTATGTAGCAAGAATTCAATAGCGCAAGGTGAACGCGTGAAAGGAAAGAGCAATTCGTTTTCATAAACAGGAGCTATGAAACTGTACCATGCACTCCGCAATGCCGAAAGATTTCGAAAGTTTTTCGACTTTGGTGGGCGCGACGTTGCACATTGGTTCCCCGGACATATGGCTAAAGGTGAGCTAAACTATATTTCGTGGACACATGATTGTTGTTTCACTTGTCTGAGGTTGTGGCGGGTAACTTGGAGGGTCTTTATTATGTTGGCATGACAAATTGAGAATACAAATAAATACTAATATTGTAATTGCCTTTTTGTCAACGCTACTCCTCCTACGGCTTAAGCTGTCAGCTGGGCATCTTCAGAGAATACCCGTGGGGTGTACTTGTGCTTTTTGTATGGATAGCTCTCTTCTATCCGGTTTTTTCTTGTTTTTTGATCAATTTGTTTCCTCATAGACGTATCAAGGGGCGTGGCTATTATAGAATTTTAAACTAGAGCTTTCCAATTTGCTCTCTGTCATCGAAATGACAATATGTATGGCTATTCTGGTCATAGGATCATACTTCTCTCTTTATCTCCTCATCTAGCTACAGTATATACAGAATTCTGTAATAAAACAAATCTAAAAGCAAAAACCTTTATCAAATGGGGGTCCATGGTATATTATGTATCCGTTTAGCGGTCCTTGACGTGAAAACATTTGAGAGCCACTGCTATAGACTACATCAGGAATTATGAATACTATAATTGTTAGCTAACTTCTTTAAAGGGGGGATACGATTAAATAATGAATGTGGTATTCTTATGGTCTAAGTCTGCTAATGAGCATGAACAACCCTCCCAAAGCCCATGGAACAGATTTGACATCATGATGACATCACATGGTAAAAGCCAGTTCTCTGCTTTTGTGAGAAATGTTCACAATTATTGACTGGGCTGTCATTCGTCATAGGAATAGCATAGCTTATATCGGATCCATTCTTAAATTAGGTGGTATTCCATAAGATATTTTCATCCTTAATTGCCAAGCCAGACTGAACTAAACCAAGTTGAGAGATATTGTATGATATAGCCTGGCCTAATCTACCATGATTCCTCAGAATTCTCTTACATCTCTCTTTGCAGGACTCAAGCAAATGAAAGCCAGCGTCAAGAATTGTGACTGCATCATAGAAATCCATGATGCCAGAATATCCTTTTTTATCAGTGGCTGTTTTATTTAGAAGGCAAAATGGCAAATTACTTTTTGGCAAGTTTGGCAATTTAGCCTAAAATTAGCTTTATGCATATCAACAGTACAATCACATTGTTACTAAAAATAAGTATAGTACATCACCTCAGTGAATCTGCAATCCTGTAATTACCAGATCTGTGGAACCTGTATATAATTTAGTCAACTGCCATTTGTTTCCCACAGGTTCCGATTTTGTTTGTGGTGGTGGTGGTTGTTGTGGAATGCCAGGGTCAGGCAAAATACACACTCAAGCAATGAAAAGTACTGTGTGCATGCAAGACAAGAACCATTGTTAATAAGTTGCTGCATCAGTGTGGGAAATCTGTCTGTAGTGGGCCTGTATTATGGTGTGGTGCTGGAAATAAATCTATATGTATTTTGTTAAATGTTTATTTTGATTCTATCAGTTAAAGTTCTTGCGTCCAAGAGTGTTACTGCCAGGAGGAAACCACTGCACTGCAGAGGTGGGGAGAGTGAGGACATTTGCTTTTGTTTCGAACACTTTTCTTTAACATTAGCACATACCCTTCTCAGGAAGAAACCCCCTGTTTCAAGAGAATCTAGATGTCAGACCTCACCTATTAGTTCTTAACAAGATGGACCTGGCTGATCTGTCCAGCAAGCAGGTACAGTAATCCTTCTACTACCACACCCTAGCACATGGTATCCCAACACCTAGGTCAGGACCGTGAGTGGGGTTCGTTGACAAGAAAATGAGGTCCTTAGAAAAATCCTAATCAAACTAAGATTACTGCAATAATGTCTCATTGTTATTATGAAATAATACAAATTTTAAAAAACAGGGCCAACAGCTTTTGGACTGCACAGAGGCTCCTGTGAAGGCCACGCAACTGGACAAGGATATAAATAATTGTCATTGACCACCTCACAAGAGCAGTTTGATTTCTGTCACTCTTGAGACAAAAAATTGTTTTGGTGCTTTGTCATGCACAAATCAAAAACAGCATGGGGTCACCAGTCAAAACAGTTCAGGAAACCTCTGCTCTAGCATGTGACATTGTTACGTCTAATTGTTCTGCAAACTGGGACACTGTTTGGAGTTTATCGCTGCATGTTTTCAATGCTGGCATGACATCCCCCCAAAAAAATTTTTTAATATCCTTGCAGAGGATCCTGAAGGAGCTGGAGAGAAGTGGAGTCAGAAACGTTCTATTCACAGACTGTCTCAAACAGAAAGATGACAATGTCAAAAAGGTGAGTGAAATCACCGACAAAGGATGTGAGAGTTCTGAGGGTCTTCAGATGAAGGAAAACTAACAGACTGTTGCAATGTGCTAATTCTATCTGTTGACTCTTGTTTTAGTTGGTTCCAATCGTGATGAAGCTGATAGAGAGTCAACCACGCTTCAATAGAGAAGAGGTGAGATGACCACACATCTGAATCAGAAATGCCATATTTGCCAAGTACAATACAGGAACATTTCACATGACATTGGTGCAGAGACATATCAACAGCATGCATGGTTTAACAGCACATTCTGACACATGACACAAAGACTACAGCACCTCACATACAGTGCAAAAAGAGTGCAGAGAAGACATACAACTGACAGTTGACTATACATTACACTATACATAATATACTGTATATTCAATGTCAATACCAAGTGTTTAATTTGAATTGTTTGTTGATTTTGACCCTAAGAAATTAAAGTTGGCCTCATGGAGGCTTTTTCACAGATATGGAATTTGATGAATGGAGATCTCCATTGAAGAATCATGTTAGTCTATGATAAGGCTCAGCCCATGTCTTTGAAGGCAGCTCTCGGTCTCAGATGACTACCCATCGCATGTTTACACAACACTTGCATCTCATGTGAATTGTACCATCATGCTGTGTTAGCATATTAGGGCTGGGTACTGACGGTAACTACCTTTATGGTGATGTCTGAATCATGTCAGCTCTGCCCACTACCGAAACATGTTACAGCCTTCACTGCCAGAGTTCAGTTAATTAACATTTAATCTCATGGTGTCTTTCATCTCTTGCCGTTTACAACAAGAGCAAGTGGCAATTACCTCCTACATGAGACAGAAACATGCATTCTGTTAAACTACATAGGAGCATAATCGTGAAATAGGATGAAATTTTACCAATTACATTTTTAATTATTTTTTTACCATGGCAGGGAAAAGGATAAGGAATTTTTAACATGGTGGTGATGGTCCAGTTGAGAAAAAAGCAGATTTCTTTTCCCTCTTTATGAAACTGTTCAGGACACACAATATTGCCTGATGGCGATCGGGGTGCCCAACGTGGGGAAGTCATCTCTCATCAACTCGATAAGAAGAACATATTTGAAAAAAGGTATACAATCCTTTGCATCTTGAGTTCCTTATCAAGTATATCAGGAGAACATTCTCATTTTCCTCTCTTAACGGGTATAGTTTGAATTGTCTGTCTTCAGGTCGCGCATCTAGAGTGGGCGGAGAGCCAGGTATAACCAGAGCAGTGCTGACCAGGATTCAGGTTGGTGCTTGTGGTGTCTTTTTATTTAAGTTAAGTTGTTACCCCGGGTATCTGTGTGTGTGTGAGAGAGAGAGATTTTGTGGGCGTGCCTGTGTGTGCGCTGATATATATGTACTTGTGCATATGCATTTGCTTGTGTGTGCTTGCATGTGTATGTGTTTGTGTCTGCAGAAAGACTGACTCAAGAATTTGACATGAGGTTATCCTCAAGGGGTCACTGAACCTTTTTCAGGGTCTGCATCAGACTCCGGGCTACTACACATATGTGCTTGGAGAGGTGTAGTGCCTGTATTCTTGTAGCTGTCTTTCTGAGTTAGGTGTGGTACCTTTCCCCAGGTGTGTGTGAGACCTATCATGTTCCTATTGGACACACCAGGAGTCCTGCCTCCCAAAATCCAAGATATTGAGACAGGAATGAAGCTAGCCTTATGTGGTGAGTGGATTTGCATTGTTGGAATTTGTGAAAATTACAGGTTACATTCAGGTTATGATCCCTTAGTGACACCTAGTGGTGAATGTTGAGTATTACATAAAGTCTCATTTATGTCCCTGTGTTATTATGTATGAATATTGGTGTCCCTCCTAATTTCTTTTTCTTTTCTTTTTTTGTGGGGGGCAGTTTGAGAGACATTGTGTATAATATTTTTTCTGTCTCTTTAGGAACTATTCTGGACCATTTAGTTGGTGAAGATGTTATTGCTGACTACTTACTGTATTCTCTGAACAGACTAGAGAAATTTGGGTGAGAATATTGTCATCTACTATCTTTATATAGTATGATATAAAGTGAAACTATTATATGTGTGAAAGCAGGATATCCCCTCTGATACAGGAACATGAGTATTGATTATTGTGCGAGTGTGTGCGCTCATTTGTGACAACGGGATATCCCTTCCAATGCAAAAACACTCATGATGATTATTATTTGTGTGTGTTTGTGTGTAGTTACGTAGAGAAGTATGACCTTGCAGAGCCAAGTGATGACATCCAGCATGTCCTCAAACGAATTGCTGTGAAACTGGGCAAGACTCAACGGGTCAAAGCCTTCACCGGAGTGGGTAAGAAACCCTTCATATCATCATGCTACACAAAAGTAACACCATCACTCAAATCATTTTACTAACCATTGGCTGAGTGTATTTATGCCATATCCAGTCTGAAAATCAACTCTTAACTGTAACTCTGAACTGTTGAGGTGCCCTTGACCAGCTCAGCCAAGAAAGGAATTATTGCAACTATTTAATGCAATGGCTATTGGCTATCCAGGGCCTTTTCTGTTGTTGATAGAGCTGCTGCTGTGTGATCGTGATCATATGAGATAATCGCAATTATTTAGCATAATCATGATCATTGTTTTCGGCCTTAGATTCCTAGATTACTTAGATTCAGATCAGTCTGCATTTTAAATAGGCTAAATCTCATTTCATTCTCACTCTATCACTGCAATGTAACACAGTTTGCAACACTGATCCCGTTGCAAAATGCCATAGGACATGACTGATCTGTGTTCATGATTGGATTGGATTTAAGCCGAATGAGACAATTAAATCGGTAATTGCAATTATTTGTCAGACGATAATCGTCATTACAAAATGTAATGATCACAGCAGCCTTATTACTTTCTTGTAATGACAGAAGAGTGCATGTTTTGAGGAACCATCAGCAATCCCCAACATTTGCCTCATTAGTCTTTACCTAGTTCTTCTCAACATGACAGGAACTTTTGAACTTTTGAAAAGATTGGTTGCTAAGTGAGGAATACCCTTCGTTTTCAGTTGCTTAACATTTTAAAAGCGTTGTAGTCTGTCCTAACCTCAAGAGTTGTAGAGTACAGAAATTAAATGATCTGTGCTTGTCTCCATCAGGTAACATCACCATCACAATTCCCAACTACAGCGCGGCTGCCTACGACTTCATCAGAGCCTTCAGGAAAGGAGAGCTGGGACGAGTCATGCTGGACTGAAGTGAGCCATGTTCAACACAGACAACCAGCATGTCTTAGGATTTTGACACTTTATCCTTTACCTGGAAGCAGGGCTTGAAATGAAGGGCATCCAGGGGGACAGTAGAAGTTGTGTCTAGGACGATAAAGCCCTGCCGGGAAGCTGTTACAGACATGACCCAAAAACTGTCTGCTAGTACAAACACTTAGGTAAGGTACAAAACAGAGGGAAGAAGCAGTGCTTGGGACTATATTGTTCAGACAGGTAGGCCAGACAACAAACTAAAGCATCAAACAAAAAACCAAAGCAGACCCCTGACGTGTCACAGAATGTCCTCGCAGCCAGGGGAAAATAACTGCTTCTTATGATTGTGATGAACCCCCAAACAAGTCATAGACTCAAAAGCATACCAGAGTGGAAGCAGGAGCAGGTTGTAATGCTCAATAGAAGTCCATATTTATTGAAGAGTCAGCACATAAATACAGCCACACCCAGCGTGGGGTGTACTGTCAAACCTGAAGCAGACGTGAGAACATTGTATCCCTCCTATAACAAGTCTTTAGGTTGAATAAAGTGCCATTACCTAATTCTGCCTAGGTTTATTCTATGGCTAGGCAATATGGGCAAAGTATATCACAATGTGCTTTTGTTGTTTTAGTTTTTAGTTGTGTAATGATGATGGTATGTCATTTTTTCAATAAAAATGCTCTTGATGTTATTTTGTAACTAAATCGTCATGCCGGCTTAAATTCAAAATGGTCTATTCTCATTCAATTTCCTTCACACATTCTTTATAATACTGCTGTAATGTAACATTTAGCGCATGATGTGTGGATATGGTAAACCTCCCAGCCCTGGTCTTGCTCTTCAGAATGGATGAAGCAGACATGCGACACAGTTTATACAAGGGATGTGTTTATTAGCATAAAGATGGAGTGGTAATAAAATCTGTAGTTATTCCGTAGAGAATCTTGTTTTCAGTACATGATTGTATAGTATATAATCGAGTGCACATACAGTTAAGAACAGTCTGTTGCTCCTGAGCGTCTACTGGAAGTGAAAAGCTCCTCTGTGATTGGTGGATTGACTCAGAGACATGGGTGGCGAGGAGTGTGGTTACATGTATATTAATATCCCAATGTTGCTTGCGATGCTCAAGTATTCCGTTTTTGATTTGGTGCATGTAAACTTCACATGGCATGTTTGCAATAACCCAGATAAGCTTAACATTATATCTTTATTATGAGAAACCCGAATATGATATGCCAAGATATGACCGCCAAGATATGCTGATATAAGCCAGGATACTTTTTGCCTTCTAATGTGGTCTGTGTAATTGCGGTTTCCATGGTAATATTTACAATGCTTTGTTTACTTGTGTATGCAGAGATATTTGTGGTTGTGATATGAGTATGTAGGCTATATAAACATCTTAGAAGACCATAACTATAATACGTTTATCTTAAATACTATATACATGTAAACACACTCAGTGAGAGCAGCAGTTTGTTTTACAGTAATGTCTTTCCCTGCCCTATCTGACACATAAACCTCCAGTGAGTTCCGGCCATAATACCAAGGACATTTGGGTTTCATGTAAAATGTACATATGATAAGGTATGTACATATGACACTCTTGGTTACCACCGTGCGTCATTTCCCTTTTGAAAGGGAAAAATCCAATTGAGGCTGACGCAGAACTTGAAAGGATAGAAAGGGCCTATACTATTCCTTTGGTACACCTATGATGGATTCCATGGAATTTTCATATTGTTATTGAAATGAAACACTGGACAGTGCATGAGAATCAGAAAGTTTGAATGTTTATCAAAACTGCCATTGGAAGTGTCTCCTGCACCAAAACCAACACTGACAACACCATGACAACATTATCAAACATTCTGTGGCAGCCATCATAGGTGTAAATGGGAATGGCTCTTCTATCAATTCAATTTATATTTGGCCTGTCACCGAATGTTTGGAATTCCCACTTTTCTGTCTATTAACAGTTTAGACACTGGACACCAAAAAATAGTTATACCAATAATACATGTAATTGAGTGGTACCAGTATTTTTGTTACATGTATTTTATTATAGCCCATGTCTACCACTGTGCATAAATCAGGTATTTGTTTTCTTGTCATGATTCTTCCAACATGGCAGTGCATAACTATTGGTTACCACTCTCCAAACATTCCATGACGGGTGTCAATTGCGCCCTAAAACATAATTTACGTTATCTATTTGAATAGATAATGTAGATCTGTTTACCCCAGTGTTTACAAACATCACCAATGTAAACAAGCCTTCTACAGCCGCAAAATACAGCGAATACAATAAATAATTCATATTTACCTGTTGTCTAGTGTTAGTCCTAGAGCTCAGTCAATCAAGCAGAAAATTAAAACATGTCACCATTGCCATTTCTTGTTTTTGGTGGTGTGGCTACCCATTTCTTTATGTTAGGATCGCTGATTGGGCCTTTAAGTTAATACCACAAACAATGGTTTCCCCAAGCAGGAAACTTTTTGGAATGTGTCTATTGACAATTCATTTGTGTCAGACTTTGAGGGCTCATAAAATCTTCTTTGGAGCTATTACATCCACCTGAGTTTCATTTAAATGTATGGCTTACAGCTCGGAATCAGAAACTGTACCCATATCCCAGTAAAATCACTATGGATACTGTTTAAGTGTCCTAGGAGTTGTTCCATTATTCACAGTCTATGGAGCAGCTCTAGCATTTCTCTCTTGATGACATCATCACTAGAGTCTTCTCTCTCTGGTGTTCAGTTTAAGGAGAGACTTGTTCATATTAACACATCAAAACTGAGCTGTAAAGTATTAACATGTGAATTCTATTTTGGGGTGGATTTGCCATTAAAGGAATGGATAGCCATCTGTGATGAAACACTTCTGTACTGTATGTAAACAATGGTAAAACAGACTATTTGGGCTTGTCGGGCTAGATCCAAGCTTTAACCCTCCAACAAGTATTTACAAACTACATAAATGTACATCAATAACAGTGAGTCGTGATGCTGGCAGTATAGCTTGCATTTTTTCAGCATATTATGAAAATAAAGCTTTTTATAATAGAGTTTGGCATCACAATTGACAGCTGGAGTTTGCTTCACACACTTGAGAGATGACTGCTTTTTGAAACAACTTATTATGTCCTAGTAATTATCTGTGGTGGCAACCAACAAGCTAAGAACATATTTGTGACAACACATTATTTATGTGCCCCCCTTTTCTATTCAACTAAAGTGGATCTGGTGATGACTGGGTCTTTGTAGAACAACATCTCATCATGAATCTTGTGTTGGCAATGTGGATGTGCTAAATGTGATAACTTAGGCCTACAGTGCATTGAGGTGTTCAAGTTTTTTCAATCCCAACATGCTGCATACTGGCTTCACAATGCTGGACCCTAGCCAGTCCTGTACATTGTATCCAGGATGGTAAATCAATACCAGCCACATGCTGGTAAAATTTGATTGTGGCTGTTAAGTTTGTCTGCTCTGTCAGCCACTTTGGAGGAAACCCAATACTGCAAATAATAATAATAATAATAATAATAATATCAATAAATGTTTTGTTGGTCAAATCATCAGTGTACATTTTTGAACCCATCGGCCACATTGGCCGATGGACAAAAACGTAGTCACCTGCGCTGATCATAGCCAAATCTAGGACAGTAGCTATAGTTAGTTCAGGTCCAGAATAGCCTAAATCATGAGTCAGATTCATCTACCATATACTCTCCAATAAGTATCCATATTTGGGGGAAAACGTTGCAATAATGATAGAAAACACTTGAGTGAGTGATGACACATTTTGAGTTGATCTTGACATTTGGGCATCAAAGTAATTGGTCCTGTTGTAGTAGTCCAGTTCTTCATCTGAGCTGTCGGCATTGCGGCGGAAGGCAGAAGCATACCATTTATCCGCAGTTAGCGCCACTGCTGCACCTGCTGCCGCTGCACTTGCGACACGCACCGGGGATGAGCGTCCCGCTGCCCTGAAACGTGAGCGAGTCCCACTGTAGGCTCCCCCACGATAATTACCCCCGGTTGAGCCTCGGGAGGAGGTGCCGCGTGAGGATCCCCGGGATCCTCCACGGCCACCCTTGGAGAGCACGGGCTCACAGAGGAAGGCAGAGAGGAGGAGACACGTCCAGAATGTTGCAACCACCTGGTTCATCACGGCCATCTGCGCCACTGCCTGTAGATGGCGTGAAGAATATGACGTATCCATGTTTTTATTTTGTCCTGATTGTTTCCTCTCCTCTCTTTTGTGTTGTGTGTGTTCCCTGTGTCTACCATAATGTTATTGAACATGTTCTTTTTATGTGATGTCTTTTAGGCTACCCAACTGCACATTTTCAATGCTAATTATAGCCTACTTTTGGTTATCTTTTATCATTGAATGAATAATGGACATAATCTCAGAGTCAAAACAACCACAGAAAAATAGCGTATCCCCTCAGTTTGCATAGTTCTGGTAAAACTATTATTATTATCATTATCATTATTAATATTATTATTATTATTATTATTAGTATTATTAATCATCATAATAATAATAATAATAATCGCTTAATTTTAAAAAGTATTCTATAATTTCACACAGTTAACGATTTCTAAAACCAGATGTTTAGGGCCTATACCACTTGACCGAAGAGATGCTGTGATGCCATCCTAGATTGTTTGATATCTTTTGGGTGATCATGAAGGCTACAGAATATTAGAGTGCCTGTGCCTGTGTGTTGTCTTGTTCTTAATAAAGAAAATGGGCTCCTATTGTTAATATGCTATTGGTTGCTCTTCTAAGCAATCAAAGTAGGTCAATTTAAAAATAAAGAACCAACAGAGGCTGCTCTTGGCTTTCTGCAGCGACTAGACATAACATACAGATGGTGAATAAAAGGAAGATCATGTGATCACGCATATTATTTTTATGAACATATTCGAATATATGCCATACACAATTGAAATGTATGCTACTCGCGCATAAAGCATAGGGTAAGGAATGTGAAGAAAATGTCCTTGGAAAAATGCATTTATCACACATTGATAATGCACAAAAGATACTGTCGCACGCTCAATTTACCATTTTCCCATAAATTAGCCATAATGAACACAGGACTCAAGCCATGGTACAACAAATGCAGACTATACCTACAAATTAACAAAATATATTGATGCACACTTACCCTTCAAAGCAACCGCCAAATTGTCTTTGTTTTCGCTTATTTCCCCCCCAATCTTCCTTGATTGTGTTGTTCTGTCATTCAGATAATACAAATCATGCACCGACGATGGAGGCTCGCTCACGGTCGCACACAACTGTCTGCTTGAGCGCGCAGCGCGCCCCACAGCCTGTACACCGCGGTTCCTTGCCATGCTCAGGCTAGCCGAGGCTAGCCAACATCTGGGTCGGCATCCAAATTAGGTGGAAATGGGGTCGTTCCTGGGGGAAATTCTGTAACAAAATGTACTCAAATAATATTTGTTCGTATAAAGCCTATACAGGATGAGATGCAAAATACGTAGCCTATTAAAAAAAATATGGCCTGCACAGAGTGAAAGCAGGTGCCATTCGTTGGCTCATAAGAGCAGATTGATTTTTGTCCCGTTGAGCAATATAATGCCATCTGACATGTCATAGGCTGTGCTGTATACAGTAAACAAACATTTTCATGTGTTTCAATGTGGGGGCGACAGAAAATCTCCAAAGATGAGGTCACCTCATCTTTCAGGCAGGGAACCTTTTTGGGAACTATTTAGATCCAAGCTTCCAGCATGTTTGCCAACAATATTTTGTTTGAATTTGTGTTTGAATCAATATGAAGATGCTAATGTAGGCTGTGGTTTCCTCTCAAAGAGTCTAGGATAAGGAAAAGAGAGACTTGAAACTAATTTGTCAATAAACTTTTTAACCTTTATATACCAAGAGGTAATATTTGATGAGCATGTAGCTAGCCTATGCTCTTTTTCAGAAATGCGGCTGCCACACATGCACCCCTGGGAGCTGCCCAGTTGCCTACAACTACAATCTTACTGTTGGCTAATGAGCGGGTCTGGATCAGGTTAAGTGCCTTGCTCAAGGGCACTTCAACAGTAGTTGGGGAGGGAGAGGAGGGTCTTCTGGCCACAAGCCCACTTCTCTACGTAACGGGCCTTCAAGGATGAAAATATGTTTAACTGAAAGCTGAACATGGTGATGTAGCATTTTATCGTAGCCTACAAAATGAGTGAGTGAAGGTGTTTTACAGTGGCATATGAACAGCCCACCCTAATATCAAAGAGAGAGGCTACAAAACACAGAAGAATGAAATGAGCACGAGAACGGCAGGAATTTACCATGTCATACTTAAACTCAATTCTGTGCTACAGCGAGCAGTAGGTTACAATAATAGGAAGATTACCGGCAATTTCATGCAGGAAATTGACGCACACTCCTCGAATGTAGTAGCCTAGGTGGCGGTAATGTGCATTTAACGTTGGATGCCAACCCACCAAAGAAGAAGTATTCTTCCTCTTTGGTAAGTTCATTGGCAACAACAACTTCGTCCTCTCTGCCGTCATAATGGCCTTGTTCTGCAGAACCGCTGCTACCCTGCTCTTGAAGCCAGCTAGAGCAGTCCCAGCCACTATCTCTGCTGCACGTCAGTACTGTTCAGGTATGTATTTAATACATATTTTCCAATATTTAGGTAGCGTTAGCTGCAACGTCCCTGCCACAATGTCATGAAGAATGTGCGTCATTCAAAGTACTATACGCATGTGATGAATATCAGGCAGGCTGTCAGCTGTTGAGTTAACATGTCTGTCCAAGAACTGACGTCTGTGCAATAATAGCCATGCAAATGTTTGACGGAGGTCTTTGCTACCCAACAATTGCGTGCTGTCAACATTGTTATTGAAAAAAGCACCAAAAATGTTAAACCACTTCCTGCTGCCAGTCAGGTGAGCCCGCATATGAACCTCTGTTGTGTGTAACCACAGATTGTATCAGTACTGTTTTCTTCTCTTAGCTTATTTGGTGTTGTGATACTAGTATCTTTATTGAATTATTTGGCCAACCACAGCCCAAATGCAGGCTGCTCACAGTCACACACAATATATAATTGCCTAATATATTTGCAAATAGCAACCTTATAGTATTCTAAATGTTTGCCTTTGCTCTACAAGATGTATCAAGGGCACATTCCTTTCTGTGGCCTTGACACCAGTTGACAGAGTTGATCCACTGTGTTGAATAATTAACTAAAACTGGCAAAGACATTCCCTCACCTTGTCAAAGTTTATCTGTAGGATCACAAGTAGGATAGGTCAGCTCACACTACTGTATGGTGGTCTATCGTGTGGTTATTAGTCTATATTACCTTGCACACTGCTAAGAAGTGGGATAAGGGTGAGTGATTGCAGTTTTATTGGTTGCAGCAAAGGGGCCTCAGCCTTGTGATTTGCCTATTCGCAGGAGGGACCAGTCCAACTTAGGGATGCACTGAGACCACTTTTTCACTGACAATATCAATGCCACATACTAAGTATTGTCGGATGCAAAATACTGATCCATTGCATTGGCTTCAATCCAGTGATTTATTTTACTCTCGTCAGTGTGGGGTGGAGTAAGATTGTGGTAATAAAGAAGGAGTGACAGCAACACTACCCAGTTAGCAGTACCCTGCAAGCACTGTGTTTATACATAAGCAGTGGTTCATCTGACTACACTGTGTTTGTGTTCTGTCCATCCAGGTGGCCAGTATGAATATATTGTGGTGGAGAAGCGCGGAGAGAAGCAGAATGTTGGTTTTATCCAGCTCAACAGGCCCAAGGCTCTCAACGCTTTATGTGATGGCCTGATGTTGGAGGTGGGACGGGCTCTAGACACCTTCGAAGCTGATGGAGACGTCGGAGCCATCGTCATCACCGGCAGCGACAGAGCCTTTGCAGGTTAGGGGATTGTGTTGGTGTGTTCTGTTCTAATGTGCAGAATGGTGGAATAGGGGAGATCACTGGGAATTATAATATGTAATATATCAATAGTATGTCCCGAACAAAGAAGCCTATTAACGTTGTATATGTTTAACCTTTATTTACTGTGGAGGCGTCTAAATGCACTTACTCTACAAGTACAGAACAGTACAAGTTGGCCACTAATTAGCTCCACTGGAGCAGTTAGACGTTAAGCACCTTGCTCACAGGCACCTCGATGATAGTTGCTGAAGGAGGGGGACAGTATTACTCCCAGGTGTTCTCAGCCAGTGCGGAGATTTGAACCAATGACCGTCTGGTCATAAGCCAGCTCCTCTAACCTTTTACGTGTCATCCTTGTGTTTCAGCGGGGGCAGACATCAAGGAGATGCAGAATCGAACCTTCCAGGAGTGTTACGGAGGGAACTTCTTGGCTCACTGGAACAGAGTGTCCACAGTGAAGAAGCCTGTGATCGCTGCTGTCAACGGATTTGCTGTGAGTATCTCACATCCAGTCATGTGACTCTTCATGGCCAATCTATGCCTGTGCAACATGCATGTTAAACCAGTTCTATGTATGGACACACACAAGAGGTTGTGGATGTCCGTTGGGTGCAGAGCCTCTCCATGTAGGCTACGCGCACCTCTCGAACATCTCAACTGCAAGTCAGTTTCGCGGACAACCGCATAGACAAGAGTGGATGCCAGTGGTTGGCAATCAAAAGGAGACAAACTGATTGTTAATTTAAACAACAGGTCTTCACAAATGAACACAGATGTGAGGAAGTTTGATTTGTTCTCAGCTTGGTTTACTCCACACTGAAGCACCGATTGCATTAAATCTTTTCAATTTTAAAAACACAGGATGATTTTGATTGGCTTTTCACTGCCCCATCCAGGTGTGCTGATGTAAAAAGGCATGCTTGGCCATTCACTCAGGATGCACCAATACCACTATTTCACCGATTACAAATTCGGAGTACTTAACTTTAAGTATGTACTGATACAGAGTACTGATCCAAACCATTACTTACTAATGGCGGACAGTCATGAGGCTGCAGAGACGTCATTTAGGTTTGGTTTCTCCAAGAGTGCAACGTTGTGCAATGTGCACAGAGCATTGTTCTTCTGTGGTCAGAGGCAGCCAGCTGTAATGTGGATGCCTTCTAGCCATTACCATCCTAACCAACTAACATTAGCGCAGCTTAGCTAGCTACCTAGCAACATCTCGGCAACGTGGTAGTCCTTACATCAGCATTTTCTTTGTTGGTGGCTTTTAGTTGCTCGATACGAGCTTTGTAGTGTCCCTCGGGTTCTTGCACAAATATGAGTGGTCAATGTTCAATACAATACACGCTAGGGCAGTGGTATGGTTTAGCCAAAGGCAGGCGGGTAGTGGCTAGAAGGCATCCACATTACAGCAGGCTGCCTCTGACTGTGGATGAACAAAGCTCTACGCATTGCACAACATTGCACAACGTTGCACTCTTGGAGAAACCAAACCTAAATGACATCTCGGCAGCTTCATGAATGTCCGCCATTGATATAGTTTATAATAATTGTTTCTCCATTATAGGGAAACATCCTTCTTTGTGTTTTAAAAGGCAGAAAGTTAAGTTGCTTTGCATTGGTTTCTGACATATTGCTCATGGCTTTTTGTATTGAATTTTAGTTTAGTGGAAATTCTCTAATACAGATACCCTGTTTTAGGCATGGTTCAGCCTGACATCTGATATCAGAATCAGTACGTCCATACCACTGCTTGACAATGCTAAGCCTAGTAATGGCTTGAGACCAAAACATTCCATTAGGATAGCCTCAAAGAATTAATCTCCCAAGTCTTTCTAAAGAACTCCATTTGTCTAATTATCTGTGTTCTGCTGTTGTAGCTGGGTGGAGGCTGTGAACTGGCCATGATGTGTGACATCATCTATGCAGGAGAAAAGGCTCAGTTCGGCCAGCCAGAGATCCTGTTGGGGACCATTCCTGGTGAAACCTTTTTCTTTTCTACCATCCTCTCCATTTTACAGAGGGAATACAAAACAATTTTCTATGACAACCCAATCTTTTTACATTGTCATGACATCACATGCTCAAGTCTTACAGCAGCTTTCTGGTTGTGAGAGAGCGTTGTTCATGTTCACACAGTTCTATTGGACGATCCTAGACCATGGAAATAACATGAATTCTTAAATTAAACGGCATTCCACTTTCAACTTAATTATGTTTTGTGTTGCATCCGTTTGGTGTCTTTTAGGATAAGCTGTTGCCCTGACAGTTGTCTGTCTGTCGTCTGTCTGTTGTCTGTCTGTTGTCTGTCTTTCTGTCTTCAGGAGCAGGTGGCACTCAGCGGCTCACCCGTGCAGTAGGGAAATCCCTGGCCATGGAGATGGTGCTAACAGGAGACAGGATTAATGCACAGGATGCCAAGCAGTCAGGTAAGAGGGAGACAGAATCTATCCTAACATCATAGTTTTACCAGGTACTTGAATTTTGTAGTGAACTGAGCAAAATATATAAATTTTGTTGTAGAACTTTTCTACCTTGCTCGTGAACCAAGTGTAGCTGAGTTTTTCCTTTTGCAGTCAGGTAATTCAAACTAGAGTTTAGATCAGGCCCAAAAAAAACAAGCCCAACCCTACCAGAGCCCGAGCACGTTCTGTCAGAGCCTGGCATGGGCTTCCCATTGCTGCATTTTTGGGCCAAAGCCCGATTTAAAACCAAAATGTTCTTAGTTAGCTGGCTGTTTTTCAGTGCAGTGGGAAAGCAGCAGATCAATACATAAAAGTTACAATGTTATAATACATATAACATTCTGATTATCACACCAAATTATATTTACAATTATATTATAGTTTTGTCAAGCTAAATCTAATTCTAAATTTCACCATTTTCATAGGCTTATGATGTTATATATGACCATGAGACTGGCCTGGCCGGGCCCAAGGAAATGGAGTGAAATTCCAACCCGACCGGCCAGTCTCGTGTCCTGGCAGAGAATCACACCTCACACATATCCTCCATTGCATAGACATACAGTCAGGTCTAGGTAAGGTCATTTTAAACTACCTTCACAGATTAACTACATCTAATTGCATCTGCACATAAGTAAGGAAGTTCATTGAATGAAAGCTGGAGTGGCCTGAGTGCACAGGACACTTAAGTTGTCTAAATGTTGACATTATCAATTCTATAACTGCAAAATGGTCTTTAGACACACACTCAGCATAGTTTCCTACAGGCTCTTTATTTACGGTGGCGGAAGGTTGGAGCGGGCGAGAGTTGAGCACTTTGTGCATGTAACACAAGAAGGGTTTTTAATGTTGCTGTATCTGTTTGGGAAAACCATTGCAGTGGGTCTGTCTGTTATCGTGGAGGGCTACCACAGATAAATCTATGGATGCAGAAACGCTCCTTTGATTCCCTAATCCTCTAATCAGCTGTTGTGTTTCTCAGGCCTGGTGAGTAAGATTTGTCCAGTGGACCAACTGGTGTCAGAAGCCATTAAATGTGGGGAGAAGATTGCTGGCAATTCTAAGCTGGTCTCAGCCATGGCTAAAGAGGCTGTTAATGCAGGTACGTGGAGTTTTTCTTTTGTTGTTGTTGTTGTTGTTATTTTTATTTATTTATTTTTGAGAATTTTGAAGCCAGCCTACAACTTTAATTCATCTAGTAGCAAAGACATTTACTTTTAAAGGGTTCAAAAGTATCTGTATTTTTTTTGTTTTGTTTTTTAAACGTATCATATCAATATATTGTCAGAACTCTGGCCACATGGGATTGGGATTAATAATGAATTGATTCGTTTGCTATGATTTCCTCTCATAATGGTGTCTGTGTGATTGCAGCCTATGAATTGACTCTGGCTGAGGGCAATCGGTTGGAGAAGCGGCTATTCCACGCTACCTTTGCCACGGTTAGTATGAGTGTGTGTGTGTTTCTGTGTGTATCGTTGTAACTGCCATCTTTTATGTAGGATGCAAAATGATGTTTTGGAGACTAGCTTAGACATTTTCAGAGCATCAGGGTTGCAGATACTGTAAACTTGTCAATTGCGCACATACCTCTAGAAGGGCCTCTAATATCTGACTGAATTTACAATGTGTATGTCCCTTGCCTGTTTGTAATTTATGTGGACATATTGAAATCATTCAAGTGTTTGAGTTTCAATAAATTGTATTTCTAAGTAATTTTAAAGTAAAAAATATATGGGGGGTATGATGGAAGTGTGAGCATATGTGAGTGTTGGAAACTGTCTGACTGGAACAAATCTGAGCCTGATCTTGGTGTGTGAATGTGTGTTTTTCCCTCCAGGATGATCGTAAGGAAGGAATGACTGCATTTGTGGAAAAGAGAAAGGCCAGCTTCCAAGACAAGTAGAGAAGAAGTGACTGGGAACAAGGACATTAAGAGAAGGAAGAGCACTACGTTCCTGTCATCGATGGGCCATCACCTAATCTGAAAATCTGTTCTGTGTCATCATTACTCGGATGCAATAATCACAATGCCAGTGGAAGACATAAACTAAGCAAAAAAAAAAAAAGAAAAGTGATTGCAGAACAGTGCAACGCCTTATCAAAGTTAGGCTCTGTCGATGTAGGCACAGCAGCGAGATCAAATGCTGTCTGCATACCGCAGTTTTGTGTGTTTGTATGTGAATACTATTTGAAGCCTTCAGACGAAGAACCATCATCTGTTTTGCATTTTTCAACCAGCCAAACTCAAAGCTTTATGGTCAATCCACCAAATGTAAAGCTGTATGGCCAATGGAGTGTGACTGTTATACATCCCCCGGAAGTAAGCTCTGCTTTCTTTAATTATGACTGTATAGAACACAAACACACGGTCGTCAAATATGAGATTAAAAAATGTCGGTCATCTGAAATACGTCTTTTGGAATGTTTCCTCAGAATTATAACCTAGAGTTCTAGACCTCAATTGCATTCTGTAACCAGTAGTACTGTAATTGTTACAGTGCATCGTCATTAGAATTTTCATTTATCAAAACTTTAGTAACATGGATGTGATTTTACACTGGAAATGGCAGCTGTGGTTCTTCATCTGAAGTATTAAAGTCATGGTCAAAGGTACAACTGGAGGTATTGGCCCTAATGACTATTACTGACCTTGCCTTCTATTTTCATTATTGAACCGATACCTACTTTTTGTAGACAACCACTTTTTTTCCTCTGTACATTTTGCAAAATAAAGCTATCATGTTAGGTTTTCAGTAATTTCATGTGGAAAAGGTTATTGCTGATGGTTAGGGGAGGGTATTGGAAATTATTCAATACTGGTTCAGATGGTTCAAATTGAATGTACCTAGGTTACCATGTCCCTTTGGACCGAGGAAGTATTTTGGGACCACATTTATGGAATGTCAAACAAGGGGATCTTGAATTGTAGAAAACAAAATTGTTTTTACTGTATATTTCATAGATAAAATTTTGACAATCACCAGGGTTGTTTGTCGCATATCAGGCAGAAAAATAATAGCCTACTTTGGAGCTCTGTTTGGCCATTTTCAATGTCTTTAACAAGAAAACACTTATTTAATTATTGTAACGTTTGCTTGCTATTTGAGAAACTATCCCCAGTGGTTATGAGTGTGGCAGCATTTAGAAATGTGTAGCCAAAATACATAATCACATTGTTTTCTCCTATTCAAAATTCCACTGTCGAAACATAGGAAAATGAGAAAATCCAGCATTTCGTGGCTTCATCTACTTAAAATAAATAAAAGCATAAGACATAAAAACAGATGTTAGGCTAAACCATCCTAGAAATGTTTTTAGAGCTGACAAAGCTAATTAGCCAGTCTGCTTAAATGAAGCCAAGTAGGGAGCACACGGGATGTTTGCTTTTGTGATCTATACCAGTCGTTCTCAACGAGGTGTCAAGGTTCCATGGCGTCCCCAGAAAAACGGGGAATAGTTTAATTTCGCTATTTCATTCACTAGAAGTTTTCCCAATATGAAAATATAGTGACCACTCATTGGTTTCACTCTCTCCAATGTTATCTCCCCACCTGCAGTATCGACTTTATGAAATTATAAAACTCCGCGTGGCGGTCCCTGAGACAATGTCCAATCAATATTGATTGGGGTTCCGTGGCCTAATGTGAATCAAGGTGGAGGTCCTTAACATGAAAAAGTTTGAGAACCACTGATCTATACCACTAGATGGAGTTAGTACGCCACACACACTATTTGGTGAAACAAACTCGATCGATCTCTGAAGCGCGAGAACCGTGTGTGTGTGTGCATTAGAGAGGAGCTTAATGGCACACATTGTTTTGGCAAAATTATGACTTTCGTAGCTTAGCCATGTTTCTAGGGGGCTATAGGGCTCTTACATATCGATTTATAAAGATCCTGAGTCTTCTGAGAAGGAGGGGGGACATTTGCATTTTGTAGGCTAATGTTCTTACAACTCCAAATGCAGGTTCATTTGACCCCTATCTGTCCCCAATGTTAACAAACATAACATCAGCTAAACACAAGTCAACTTTTTACAATTGAAATGTATGTTATCAAATAATCAAACCATGTCTTTCAAACTATCAATAATTATTTGTATTTATCAGTTATACAAACCAATAGAACTATAATTATAATTATTATTGTTGTTGTTGTTGTTGTTGTTGTTGTATTATTATGATGATGATGATTATTATTATTATAAACATCACCATCATCATCATCATATTATTATTATTATTGTTGTTGTTGTTGTTGTTATTATCATTGTTGTTTTTTGCAGGTCACACGAATTTCATGGTTAGTCTAAACTTTGGGTAGGCTGCTCTTTTCCAAAAGCTAAAATGTTCCCTTTTTGCGCATGATTCATGATA
>OMKL01132783.1:0-10278 GCA_900302295.1 Parasudis fraserbrunneri
TGGTTTCCATTATGTAAGGGGTGTTTTGGTGAGTAGAGCTGCAACTGCAAGTCTAATGGGTCCAACACAAATCCCCACCCAGCTACTGTCCACAGATGCAAAATCAACAAGGATCATGACTATCCCCTACTAGTCATAATTGAGTTACATAGTACAAGATATCTCTCCAGCTATTAACACAATGACCCCACTCACTTTCCTTTGAGGCCATTATTTAAGAACCAAAAGAGGAGCACGGAAAAGGGGGTTTTATGTCACAGCCTGTCTTGCTCCAGGTGAAGCCAAAACGCTACAAGGTGGAATATAAAACCAAAGTGAAGCCTACAAGGTGGAATATAAAGCCAAAGTGAAGCCTACAAGGTGAATATAAAGCCAAAGTGAAGCCTACAAGGTGAATATAAAGCCAAAGTGAAGCCTACAAGGTGGAATATAAAACCAAAGTGAAGCCTACAAGGTGGAATATGAAGCCAAAGTGGAGCCGTACAAGGTGGAATATAAAACCAAAGTGAAGCCTACAAGGTGGAATATAAAGCCAAAGCGAAGCCATATAAGGTGGAATATAAAGCCAAAGTAAACCCTACAAGGTGGAATATAGCGAAGTGGAACTAAAGCCCCATGAAAACCACTCCATTAAAACATTAAAAATGAAACGGTGCACCGGGGAGGGGGGGTTAAAATAGGAAAGGCCTTGAGGTCAGAGTGACCCTGTTTCCAGTACAATCTCACTGCGTGGCCCACATGAATCACTGCTGACTTGATTAAGTTTCACAGCCGTCTCCCTGGGTTAGTTGTTAGTGTATCCTGTAGCCATGCGGTTTATAACCCGTGACCACGCGATTGGCACTACTCTGGCTGGCTCTCCTCCAAATATAATAAGCACATTTTGGGTGGGAGAGAGAGGTGGGGGGTGGGGGTACACAGACACAGAAGGACAGAGAGAAAGACAGAATTGCACATGCATGGATACACTCTTTCTCTCTCTCTATCTCTCTCTCTCTCTCTCTGTGTCTCTCTCTCTCACACATACACACACACACACAGCATCCAGTGACAAATTTATGAACAGCCAATTAACTGGCAATCGACACTCTGTAAACTTCAATGCCTGCTAAATGAAATAGCAGAACTAATTTGTAAATGATACAGCGACGGATCACAAAACCTCGACTTCATAATGCAAAACCCACGCTTCTTTCAACCTGGAAAAAAGCTGCTTCTTATGTGCCTCGGGCTCGAGACTAAATTCTTTTTACCTTGTGTGTTTGAACACAGGAAATTCACTCCTGACTAATTCGATTAGCAGAGGTATTGTTCGACCCCCCCCCCAACCTTATTTCAAGCCCTGGAACTTTGTACATTGGGACGGTTTAACAGTCACTGTTGAAATTGGACCCAGAAGGAGTCATGGAGGACCCACCCCTCTGGAAGACAGCAGCATTCAGACACCCATAAATCTCAGACAGCCTTATAGAATGGTTCAAGTGGTGCAGAGATCCAGGATGTGTATAAAGAAAAGAAGAAAAAACCTGCAATGTATATACACAGCCATTCATGGAGCACAAAGGGAGCGTGGGGCCGAGGTTTGGGTGGAGTGACGATACAGTAACAGGATCCAGCAAAGCACTGTACTCTCCCTGGCCCCGCAGCGTAAACAAACGGCTGAGACAGAGCAGGGCAGAGACACAGTCACACACACACACGCGTACACGCACACGCACACACACACACACACACACACACACGCACACACAGGCACACACACACACACACACACACACAGACAGTCAGGCAAAGGCAGTGTGCCTAGGCACGGCTCACCTCAGGGCAGCACACTGACACAGGCTCATCACATTACTGTCTGTCTCTGGTTACGTGAGCTCAACTGATCTATCTGACAACAGGTTAGCTGCTTAGACCTTGTTGGGTGAGCCAGCTCGCAGCTTACAAGTCAAATAGGGATCTTTAACTAACCCCATGACTGACACAGGCAGAAAAAGAGCTTCGTGGATGAGAGAGTAGCTCCCCTGGATGAAGCTTTTGTGAACTCTAAGTCCTCTGTAAAAGTACTCTGCATGGGCAGCAGTTCAGATCAATATACTATTCTGATGATATCATTCCACAAAGAAGAGAAGCTAAGACATTCCAAAACCCAACGGTTGGGGAAAGACATTCCTTTTGCCCTATGTAGTGAGAGAGGAGACTGGCAGCAACGCAGTTTGAGTAGGCCTACTTTCACGGACGCTAGATGGCGCAGTTTCATGTACAATTTGCATGAGGTGAGGAGTGGGGCCGTCTACTTACTTGCACTCACGGTCCTCCAGATCAAAGTGCGGGTTGAAGTTGATTAGAATCCGCTGGTGAGGACCAGGCGCCGTTATCACCCAAACGCATCTCTGTGAGGGGAAATATGACGCCGGGTAGCCAGGCGAAGTGAGGTAGTTTGCATTTGTGATTCTGATGTTGTCCCCACATTTGTCTGAAAGTGGAAGAGACCGGTCATTTTAGTAGATAATAAATGCAATGCCACTTAAGACAGAACAAAGGCCTGTACTGGCTAAAACTAACGTGCCGACCACTTTTATTTGGCCCCATTTGTTTTCCTGTCAAGTTGAAGTAGCATAACGTTTAGGCTACAGTGCACTGTACAGACCTTTATCCTAACGTTAATCATAACATCATCATCATTTTTCTTCTTCTTCCACAGTTGGCATCAGTACATATGGTGCAAGAACTTATTCAAACAATCTGCCTTTGAAATCCTTTTTTTTTCTTTGTTTTTTTTTCACTCTGTGAAATGAATAGGCTATTGAATACTAGTATGATAATAAATATCCAAAAGATGGGCCACGTTAAACATCTAGCTCTCAAAACCCATCATCATAATCATCAGTGATGTCTTGCCTTATCGGTTGCTGCTTGATACGAGCTGGTATCCAGGTGTTCAGTGTTAATGACTAGGCTACCTGTCCTCATTTCATGAGTCAGGCTTTATTCGTTGTGACTAATAAACCCACGCTTTATTTAGGGTTAATTTGGCCTTAGGTTGCAACGAGCTATCAGAAAACCCAATCTGAGGTAGACCTACAAACTTAGTTTTCTCTTAAGTCAGCAAAGTTTGGGGTCTGAAGAGAAGAAGAAATATAATTGAATATTCGATTATATTGTATTATAGTCTAATTATATAGTCTATTATTGCACTTTAGTTCTTGCGTTGTTAAACCAGATTATTTTTAAACATATAAAATAGTTGCTGAAAATACTAAAGTCTATGCCAAATTAGGATACGCTAAATCCTGAAGCGCCTTGCCTATTTTATTTATTTATTTATTTTTAAACATTCGATATATTGATTATAGCCTATATCGAAATTACGCAAAGAACTAGCTGAGAGTTTGAGGCAAAATACCCCAAATTTGAGATACAACTGTGTTCATGTGATTTTTTTCGTTTGGGGCAATCCGAATTATTGTTTTATAAAGTCCATAAAATGTTTCTCTGAAACTTCCCGCTGTGTTCCAACAGGGGAATTTACTTCTCTCGTTTTTTGTCAAAAGCAGGCCATTGCAATAATCCCAAATTACATTTATCTTCATTTGTGTGCGTGGTCATGCGTTCTGGTTAAAGCCTATACCATCTGCTTGGCTAGCCTGTATACAAACCTGAAATTCAAATAAATGTGGTAATTAACTGTATGGAGATTGCTTTTTTTGTGGATGAGTTTTCTTTTTGTTTTTTTTGTTTTTTGTTGTTTTGGGTAGTGGAAACGAAACTGTTGTGGCAAGATTGCTACAGTCATCCGCGTGAAGATAAGGGAAATAGGGCTACCATGTAACTTTTTGAACTCTTTCATAAGACAGAAAATATTAAGGTTTCTCACAATCAGTGCATTCTCTACCTCAGCGCAGAATGAACAGGTGAATGCACTATGTTTGTCAAAACTCCAGCGGAGATTTGGATAAGGTTAATCTTTTTAAAATATTGGGATTAGTAGCCTAGCAGAAGGCATATCAGTTGTCACACTTACCGTTTTTGAAAGCCCTGGCAACGAAGAAGAGTCCCATCAACAGGATAAACACTAATCCACAATGCATCCTTGTTTTGTCACAAACATAAAATTACGAAACAAAATAAAAATATATAAAACTCCTTGAAAGTTTTTGGCAGTATTAGTCTTCCTTTTTTTCTCTAAACTTGACGTTCAGAGGCAAAACAACAAATAAAGCAGAAGTGTCCTTAGCGCAGTTGGAATTTGAATGTGTCTCAAGTCGCTTGCATCCTGTCATTCAGCTCCTGTTTCCTCTCTCTTCTTCCACTTGTGTTTCTCTCTCAAACGCTGGCGTTGCCATATCCTCCCAAAGAAGTCGGAGCCAGTCAAAGAACAAATAAATAAATCACCCTCTCCGGCTCCGTCCTTAGCCTACTCCTTGGAATGATGACCAGGCAGAGGTAATCCTTCGCTGTTAAGTGGAAAGAGATATTGAGAGTGAGCAGTGGTATTTCAAAAGTAGGATTGGAAAATCAAGCTTGTGTTGCGCCCCTGCGCGCTCTGCTCATTCTCAAATCTGACAAGACACGAGCTCGTAATACTAACATCTGGCGAACGGCATTGCCTTAACGGAGACTTAAAGGCAGGGATACACCCCCTAAATTGCGACCACTTTGCTTCTATAGGCCCACAGTCGGTACACTGCCTGCTTGGCTCCCTGTAGCTGGAATCTAAGAGGGGTTGCTGATTGGCTTGATTACAAATAGGAGCCAACCTATGTGGGAAGCCCTTTTCTGTCTTTATAAGCGGAGCAGGTCCAGGCGCCCACTGAAATGGGCACTGTCAGTGCACTCGCAGTCCTCTCTCTCTCTCTCTCTCTCTCTCTCTCTCTCTCTCTCTCTCTCTCTCTCTCTCTGACAGGGACTGATCATTGTGTGTCACACATTGAGCTAGCTAATCAACTAAAGCCGATCACTGATACCCGCTCCATCTGAAACTTGCACCATGTGCCTTTAAACCACATGCTTGTCTAAAGCGTTATTTCTAATTTTACAAAGCCTAACATGGAACCATCAGAGAAAATGAAAAGCTTTACAATCAGTGCTTGATAGGCCATATAGGCCAAATTACTGCTACACAAAACAGTGATTTTATCTCCTACATTAACAACATGTGTGGGTGTCTTTTACGCATCAAGCTATCTATATTCCGATTGTTAAAGCTTCCTCGCGCAGTGAATCATTAAAATGCCACACTGAAAATTATGTGAAATCAATAAAAGAGCAAATCATAGCAGAGACGTTTAGTCAAGACTGTCCTTATGGTGGATTTCAGCACAAAAGAAGGAATGCAGCACATTCGTCAATCTGCCACTCACTAGGCTAGTCATTTTAGTGCATGATAATAGTCTGATATTAAACGAAAGTCGCTTTTAGGTCTAGGCCTATACTTTATTGCATTTTAGCGATGAAATGATGGGACATTGGGAAAAAAATATTCTATAAACATCAGTCAAATGTGACTAAAATCATAACGAAGATCATGGATAATCTACTTCGATTACCACCATTTATATAGGTCCTATCCCCAATATGCGGCAATATTTCGTTCAACGGACGCAAAGAAAACAAACTGCAATCACCTGCGTCTCGAGGACTCACACATAGGTATCCAATAGGCTGTGTGGAGTGAAGCGCTACAAGCTCCCTCTCTCTCTCTCTTTCTCTCTTTCAACATGCGTGGAGTGATATCCGTAATATGAAGAAAAAATCTATATATATTCAAAGGATGGGCTCCAACGCCACAGAGAGAGCAAGTCAATTTCCAATTTCCCCGGTGCCAGGCTTTCACGTCGGGGCAACTACGTAGTCCGACAAGGCGCCTCGCAAAGGCACACAGAAACGCTGTCCGATGCCCCAAGAACTCGCTCTCTCCTCCGCGTACAGACTGGTCCGCACACCGCTGATCCCTCTGTCTCTCACTCACTGTTTGTCACCAGTGAGATTCACGCTAGTAAAAAAATTTCTTTTTGAGCGGACGGTATGAAAGTACCTAGTCAGTCCGGTCGACGAGTGAAGGACCAAATGTAGAACAAAGTCCTTGCCGATGTATTAGAAGTTTATCCGCTCGTCTCTCCGTGCGTCACTGCTCTCTGCTAGCCTACTCTGGCGATGGGAATGCAGGGCTCGAGTCTCCGGCGGCACTGACTCGATCAGTCACACGCCCCTTTACCAGGGGGTTGCCTCTGCAATCGAGATGCAGATTCTACTCGTAGGTACTCAGCTGCCTGGGCTGGCTCACAGATACTGTAGCAGCATATAGCCTTTATTGGGCATTGGAAAGTGAGATAAGGGTTCCGACAACATCTCTGCGCTCGGCTATATGGCAACTTGAATGAAATCCATTTGGATCATTTTCACCGAGTATACTTAGATATTTATAAAATATTCGTTTCGTTTTTTTTATGGAGGGGAGACTTATATTTTTTATGATTGTATTTCTTGAGATAGTCACTGGTTGAAACAATGTAGGCTACCTCTCAACCCGATGCATTACATGGACACTTGGGGCCCTACGCCAGGGCGCAGTTTTGTTCTCATGAGCAAGTTTGGTTCAGAATTTCAATTATCAATGAACAGTCTTTCTGGCTCAATCATTTGAGCCCGTGCCAAAACTAGACAATGACTATTGATTGACAACCTAATTTTAAACAGTCTTAACTCTGTCAGCAACTAGCCTAACTATCTTTGAAGGTAAACATTCATTAAAACAGATTTAACTCACAAGGAGGGGGGGGGGGACCTCATGAAACGCACGAAAATGTCAGCGGGGAAGGTTTATTGGACGCTTTGACTGCATACATACATCAAGGGTACCAGTGGAAGAGGCCGAGGTCTGTGAATAACATATTGTACCTTGAAGACTGTCCCCTACAGACAGCGTATTAGGCCTTCAGGCTTAAGCCCGACAGAGACATTGATGTTTTATCTGCTTGCGAAATGACCACACGCCTACACATGACAAAAGCTCGTTTATGGTGCGCTTACAATGGCCTAACCGCAATAACCCGAGGGGGCTTCTGGTCGTCCCCATGGTTAGCACCGCTCTGCCCTGTAGGGGGTGTCTGAGCCAGTGCAACAGCTGGAGAAAACCCTTTACCTTGTACTGTAGGCTAGTCCCAGTGACTGAGTGGAGTACTCCTATTCCTGTAGTCTACATTCAGTCAATCAACCCTTTCAACCCCCAAGAGACTGGTGTCAGCACAAAAACAGGATGGACAACAGTCAAATGAACTATTCTGTATAAAAAAGAGTTATATTAATCTATTATTATTATTATTATTATTGTTATTGTTATTGCTATTATTATTATTATTATTATTGAGCTTATGGCCTAAAACAAACAAATCTCATAACAGTATGACTGAGTCAGAAACGTTTATTGCACTGTAGAGGTGGCATCAAGCCAGGAGGTTGACATGGTTTATGCACATTGTACCCTGAAATGTTCCCTTTTGTAGGTTCTTATGACACAATGGAACAAGATAAGCCAGTGATCACAGCACATTAATGTTTTTCTTTTAGAGAGAGAGAGGGGGGGGGGGGCTTGATTAAGTGCCTTTATACCAGCCCTAGTGGTTGTCTGTCTTGCTGATAACATACGTTAGAGTGGTAGTGGGCATCTCTATCAAAGGCTGCACTAACTAGCCTTGCCTGTCTGCTGTATAACATAGGAACAATGGCTTTGAGTCATTTCACAAGGGCGCCTGCCTGCCTTTCACCATATCTAAAATGAGGGGGGATTGTGAGGGAACAATGAAGGAGCCATTTAAAGGATTTGCTCCTTCGTATATCCACACTAATCTTTCATACATTCCCAAGGAATAATTAGCCCCGGCACAAAAGTGAACATTTTATGTTCTCCGTGGCTTTATTTCATTAACCCGTCCTTTATTCACCAGGCAGGAACAGGGAGCAACATATGCATGGTAAAGGTGTGGAGCACAACGTCAACATGAAGGCTGTAGCATGATCCCTGATATAAACTAGAACACATTCAGAGACCTTGTCAGCTTTCCGATTGCAGCTGCACAATAAGTGCCTGATATTTTCAGCCTTGCCCCAAATGACTGGGTGTGGGATGCCAGTCCTGATGTCATATCAACCAGAGTATGGCATACTGAGCCCGGCCTGCCACTGCTTGCTGCTGTCATATGGGCCGTTAGACCCCCGGGATTTATAGCCACAGAAACCTTTGATCAAGGCTACATCGTATCCATCGCGGCCCCTTTTCCCCATGTGAAAACAGGGAATATTTTGACTGTCACTGACTGCGTCAGGGCCACCGCTCTGGCACACTGACTTTCCTCTTAATTCAATATTAGATGACTGATATGGCATTTCCTCAACCAGCAGGAACATTTAAATGCATGTTCCCGTTCCACCGCATCACAAAGTGGATTTGAGGTGCAGACCACAAACTTTTAAAAGACCTTATTACCTACTAATCAGAGCGTGTTCCTATTTCCCCATGCCATCTACAGTTCAACACTTGTATTCGATCCCTCGAAGCTGTAGTGCTGTAAATGTGAATGGAGCCGGTGCTGTATAGCTCTGATTACACAGTAAAGTGGCTGCTGTACTCCGCTCACACTTTTGGCAGCTCTTGGTAATTATTGACCTGAGAATGTTTCAGTCACTTGAACAAGTTTGCTGCCATAATGGTACGCCTTAAAGCTGTGTGCAATGGCATTGTAACCCTGGGATTTCTATTGTTCAGTGGAATGTAGTGTGCGTGTGTGTGTGTGTGTGTGTGTGTGCGCGTGTGTGTGTCAAGAGTTCTATTGTATAGTGTGCGTGTTTTTGTGTGTCCTTGTGTATTTTGTGCATGAGTAAAAGGTGGAGAAGCTTAGAGAAAGAGAGTGATAAATGAATGTTAGATTAGTTGGAAAGTGAAAGGTGACAGAGTGTGAGAGAGGGGGAGAGATATGGGAGTTGGCTCTTTTACAGTCTGTGGGACTGCCATGGGAAAGAGAGAGAGAGAGACCCTGAAAACGCCCCACACCATCATCTCCCTGGAGGGTCTCAGGCAGATCAAGGTCTGGAGTAATTGCAACAAAGGCAGTAATTCTCCTCCCAGGCCTTTTGAGCGAGGTGAAACTAAGTGTGAGCAGAATTAGCAGAGGAGGGAGTGGAGAGTCGTGTGAAGTTGAGAGACATTATGTTAATAGCGAAACAACGGTAGTGGCGGAGCGAGCTGAACATTTTAAGGGATATTCCTCATTCAAATAGGAACAGAGGGAACACGGGAGGAGGAAGAAGGGGTGGAGGGATAAAACAAAAAAAAGATGAAAACGGCGTCATTAGAAGGAGAAACATTTACAGTGACATTTAGTGAAGCGGAGAGGATGTATGAATAAATATGCATAATGTTGCTGGGAAGTAAGGAGAGTTTCTCAGGGGTGAAGGGAGAGAGAGTGATGGTTGCTGAATTAATGATGAGGCAGCCCACTGTCTGTGGGTGCATGTGTGTGTGTGCGTGTGTGTGTGTGTGTGTGTGTGTGTGTGTGTGTGTTTGTGTACACGTATGTGCACGTGTCTGTGTGTACATGTGTGTGCACGTGTCTGTGTGTACATGTGTCTGCACGCATGTATGTGTGTGTGTGTGTGTGTGTGTGTGTGTGTATATGCACGTGACTGTGTGTGTGTGTGTGTGTGTGTGTGTGTGTGTGTGTGTGTGTGACAGCATTCCACTGTAATTGGATTGCACTGCCTTAACTTCACACACATATCAAACTCACTCTCGCAGCACCCCAATTTCACATCATCACAGACAGAAATTGCCCAATCCTCGATGCCTAATCAAGCGATCATTTTGGGAGACACGGAGAACTCACGATTGTCTTCTATTGCTTAATTACATTTCTGGAAGCATAGCGAATCACCCGGCTGGCAAATTCGAATTTTTTGGTGCGTTGTATTTTTTTTTGTGGGATTCTGTTATTTTTTTCTTTTTCTCTCTTTCAGTTTCCCATCCAGATTGGAGCCTGAGATGATAGAGTATTGTACTGCTCATCATCAAACGCATGGGGAGAAGCCCCAGAGATCATGGCAGAGAGAGGGAGGGCGAAGAGAGGGAGGGGAGCTGTCAGGGAGAAAATGCTATGTAGGTCAATGAAGAATTGCGCTGGGATATTGCCTCCTCAGCTCACAGTCTGGGAAGCTGATTTGATTTCCGGTGAATCCATCCGACTTGAATTATGAGAGATTACCCTCCCTTAAAATCACCTTGGT
>OMKL01132894.1:3507-17512 GCA_900302295.1 Parasudis fraserbrunneri
TTCGGTCAAACTTGAACCGAAGCTTCCTCCCATCCGGGGTCTTTGGCCTTGAGCCTTCTCATAATAAAGGGCTGTTCCACTGTCCTGTGGAGCAGAGCGGAGAGAGAACGATGAGCCTTTCTGATCGCCTTTGTGAGGACCCCACTTTTCCCCAGTGGTAATGGAGACCAGTTTTCCTAGGTGGAGGGAGGGAGAGAGAGACCAGGTGAGCCACAAATTTTCAGGGGTAATGTAAAATATGTGTGCGGATTATAAATGGGCTAAAAACTCTGGTATGCTCCTTTAAAGCGATAACGTGTACTTGTGGAAGCTGCTGGCCATGGCACTTCCTCTGTGTTTTCAATACATTTCCCATGAACATCTTTACTCTGTCGCAACTGTACATTTTGCAAATTCTTGGTTTCTTGGTGGTTGAGGTGGCTGTGTATTTTTCGTGTATTATATTTGTAAAACAAAAATCCATTGTTACAAAAAATACCCCACCTTCTGTGGGTGAAGAAACGATTACGTCTCTTCAGTTCTAGGCATACGTCTGGTATCGCAAGAAGGCTGACCAAAGCTGGTCACACCAGACCATGGTGAGCGGTGTGTTGAAGCACCGGTGGTCTCAATTTGTTCTGTACATGCTCCAGAACTTAATCAATGACTAGAAAAATGATACATTGTCACTTTAAGTTGATGGAAAACATTTCTTTTTCCAAGAATGTTACGAATGAAGGCTAGATTTGAGATAGAGCTGTCATTACTGATAACAGGCATCTAGAGAGCTCTTCTTCAGGAGAGGATGAAGAGCAGCGGTTTTTAAGGCGTTTGGGAAAACACCAGATAAGAGAGAGTGGATCATTTGACGCAGCTCCAGTTTCTTGTTGGTATATAGAGTCAAGGCAGCAAGTGGATGACTTGAATTCCTGTACAGTTTCCTCTAGTGTTTTAGTATTTAGTAGCAGTGAAATGTTTCATGTTTACTAGGTTGTTTTCCAGCTGTGGTAGCAACAGAGCAGAGACCAATCTCTCTCAATACATTTCAATGGGACTTAAAAGGATTTGAAATGGCACAATGACTATGAGATTTAAGTGAAGATGTTCAGCTTTAATTGGGAGGGCAAACTATATCGGGTGAACCATGTAGGAAGTGTGGCCATTTTTATTTGTAGTCACATTTTAGGGGAACAAAGGTAATTGCATCAATTAACATAAACTTTAAGTTGTCCTATTTAATATTTGGTGGCAAATAATTTGCAATCAATGACTGCCTGAAGTCTGAAACCCTTAAGTGGTCATTTGTAAAATGATCTTGTCTTTCCTACTAACTAAGCAAAGGCCAATTCCCCTCAATACATTTGAATGGAACTTCATGGGATTTTAGGTGTATAGTAGACTCTCCATCAGAATACTCAAAAACAGTATGGCATATGTTGTTGACTTCGGGGTGGTATTTTGTCCAGTTGCTGAGGGTTCAAGGAAAATATAAGTTATCACCTTCCTGTCACTGTAAGTGAAAGTACAAATTTCAGTGACTTTTTCCTGTCTGATGTCTCCATTGACTTCCACAGTAAAATAGGACAGGAAAAAAGTCACTGATAGTGCACCCATCTCTACTTTCACTTATAGTGACAGGAAGGTGATGATTTATATTTCCTTTGAACTCTCAGTCAATAAACTATCGCTGCGATTGGGATATTATGATTCAGCGAGGACCTGTGTTGGCGTGTGAAAGCACGCAGTTCTAGTAGCCTACATGACAATGAAATATGAAAGATTGTAGCATATCTATGGTAATTGTAGGTAAATCTGTTCTAAGCCAGGCAGCACTTCAGAGATACATGAACATATGTAACATACCAGTACCAACCAAATGCAAGGTGGTGATTGACTAACTTGTTTAGTTACTATAAATCAACTTAATTGTTATCGACTTTGAATCGTGGCCAAAGATTATGAATGCCCATGGCATTTCCTAGCTCATACACCCTGCTGTATATTTCTGACAATTGATTCTTCTCTCTGACGTGTGATATATGTGTAGCAATACACTGTCGTTCTTCAAAAAAAACAAAATTATATCGTGTCTGTCCGAGAGAAAAATCGGCCATCGGCAATACATGAGGACTGTTGTATTCTGCTGTGGATGGTTACAACTTTTTGTTTGCATGTTGTGTCGTGACATCAAATATTTTTGTTAACGGTTCCCGTGTGCTAGCTCGGAACACAGCCAGTACTCCGACCACAGGACTCAGTAAGTCAGTTGATGGCTATGCATCATTTCTGCATTTCTACTGGCAAGTATTTCATACCACTTTGTCAAAAAAAATCAGAACTATCCCTTTAAACATATCACTAACACACTACAGAGGATTTACCCTTTCTCTACCACACTACAGGGTTAACCCTTTCATCACTACTCTGCAGGTTTAATGCTTTCATCGCCATACTACAGAGGATTAACCCTTTCACCATCGCACTACAGGTTGTTAACCCTTTCACTGCCACAATAAACGGTTAACCCTCTGAAGTCTATTGGTGTGCCGCCATCTTTAACAGGCTCTGGCAGGCTCGTTTTTTAAGTCAGCATGAAGCTAGCAGTATCATTTGAAACTAAATCATGGCGAATTTGTAGATGCTAAGAATGTCATGCTAGCTTGCCGGGAAAGGGGCTGAATATTGCTCAGAAGTGAAACATTGGCATGGCCATTTTCAGAGGGCTCTCTTGACCTCAAGATGTCTAAATGAAAATGGACTCAATGGAACCACAAGAGTCTCGCCTTTACAGCTAGATTTTTGCTGCATTTTTTTTTTTTTTTTACTTGTTTATTTTTCCACAAAGAAGAAATACAAAAGATACAAACAAATATTTCTTGATATTGGGCTTCACTTAACAGTACACAGAGGGGTGGGAGGGAAAGCAGAAAAAAAGAAATAAAAAAGGCATGTGGGGGGGCACATAGGTAGTTGACAAGTCATTACATAACAGGTCATATCATTTATATGTGTGGTCATTCACACATTCAAGTAAAGTATGATTGGAGTCCACCTTTGAATAAAAAGTCTGTCTTAATTTGTAGTTGCACTGTCATATGCTCCATTGTGTACTCCTCCCAACCATGGCCCGATCATGGCAGTAGGGGGCAACAAAGTGTTATGGGCCCCCCTCGTCCCTTAGGGGACAGACATAACTAGGGGGGTCCGGGAGCCTGCTCCCCCGGGATTTCCCTTAAAAAAACAACAACAAAAAAACAGCTCTGGAGTACTCATTTCTAAGGCCTTTTGATGAAGGATATCTGACTTTGGTGCATTGTACTTTAAACAGTATGTTGGGACCTCTTTCATACTTGCTTGGAGAAATATTAAGCAATTAATCAACACACAAACCTGGGGCCCCGCGGCATTTGCCCGGTATGTGCAGTCAGTAATCCAGGCATGCTCCCAACAGGAAAAACACTGGATCCAGGGGAACATCAATTTTCATAATTTTATCAAGTTCCCCTTTTATATTTTGCCAAAATCCTTGCATTCCCAGAAGATATGCATATGATCCCCGATTACACCACTTCCTCCAGAACAGTGCAGCTGAGGGGCTCTTATCAAATGTTGACACAAGTGGCAGGGGCGTGCACAGACATTTTGGGGGGGCAGGGGCTCAAGCAGGAAAAAAGGGCACCAAAATATTCATGCTGTGATTTGTTATCAAAAACCTTTGACTTTTGGAGATTTCTGTAAGAATTGCATTTTTCAGCGGTTAGATAGTGAGCACTTCTGTTTATCAGAGGACTCTTTGTCAGAGGAAAGCAACAGTTGTGATTGGAGGATCAAGACAATAGGGCGGAGCATGAGATTGGGGTGGCCTGTGGGGGTAGGGCCCAATGTGATATCTTCTCTTTTGTAAGTGTGTAAAGTGTAAGGCACTTTGTAAAAGGTGCTTCGGATAAAAGTGTCCACCGAATGACATATCATGTTATCACCAAGGCAACAAGTGTATTGGCATGTTGAACATGTACTATCTCATGACCATGTCCTGTGTAGGGGTGAACTGTAGGACCCTCACCTAAATCCACCTGAAATATAGAACCAGATTAACAATAAAGACCAATGATTCAAAGCTAATCAATCGCTCCATGTTTGATTGAATTGGTAAAATGATGGTGAAATTATCTTTAACTTACTTCCCAACATTTAACGCAACACAGTGAGACAGATCAGACTTAACTCGCATATATTATTCATGCCACATCACATATCTTTTAGAATGAATAAAAACACAAAATACTTGTGCCCTAAGGATAAGTGCTCAATGAAGGAACCGTAGCCCATTGCCCAAAGAGTCTAAAATGCCTATAAACAGTTATACTACGGAACAAACTACATAAACATGTAGAACATGGCCCAAAATGGCCCCATACAGCATTGCCTACTTCAACAGACCCATGCCCCTTTGATGTGAGCTCCAGGTATTGACAATGCCGATGCTACAGAACAATTCACTACTACCACATGGCCCCTAATGGCCACCACAAGCCAAAACGTGTAGATAGGCAGTGAGAGCCAGCATATCACCAGGGTTATCAAGTGGGCACCTCCCTTCACTGGTGTTTCGCCGATTTAGGCCCACAACACCTCTGGAAAGCTCAAGGCATCTTACAACCACCCCCCTCCATACCCAATCTCACTGCCTGTGATGCCTACACAAACTCCTTGTGTTATCCTATCCCTATGCGGAAAACAGCAGTATTCCTGATATCAATATCGCATATGAAACAAAAAGGAAAAAGGATTACTCTTACCACTTGTTTACTTCCATCACCCAGCTGACACTATGTCTCCTCAGCCAAATCCACTGACTTCCTTTCATTGCTTCCTCTGACATCTCCTTTACAGCCTGTCACGAACTCTGCCCTCGAATCCCTAGCTCTCCCAATAGTGATATAATCAACTGTGCTACAAACCCTCTGCTGCCAAGTCCGCATATCTAAGCTTTTTCCTTTCATAAGCCTCCTACACTGAATCCTCCCAGGGCACAGTCAGTTCTATAAAATAAACTATCCGCTGACTAGCAGACCATAACACTAGGTCTGGCCTCAAGTTAAGAGCCAACTATTTCTCGTGGAACAACCGGTATTCCTTCCAAGTCTACCTGCATCTTCCAATCATTACGTATGTGATTCCAAGTCTACCTGCTCCCCTTAGCTGGCCTAACTCATGCCTGCCTGCAGACCTTCCTCCTCTGCCTTCCTCTCCCTCACAGACAAATCAAACGGCCGCACTCTCTGCTCTACTACGTACTGAGTTCACCTGTGCTCTTTTCCTTTCAATTCCCGCCGTTAAGCTCTTCAAAACCTGGTTTTGTCGGCATGTATACCGACCTTGAGAAAGACTAGTCTCACAGCCTGACAGTATGTCTCAAAACTTGCCGTCTCTGAACACAGTGGACACGAAGGTTCCCCATCTGCCCGGTGTTTTAGATTCTGTGGTGATGACAGCACATCATAAGTCTCCCCTATCAGGAATTGTATATGATTTCCTTCCATACTCCACAGGTCCCTCCAGCTAAGCTTCCTCTTCTCTACACTTTCCCAGTTCATCCACTGTCCCTGCTTAGCCTGAGCCACAGCCTTTGTCCACCTCACTACTTCCTCTTGTCGACATACCTGCTCCACTACCAGCTTCCTCCTCCCTGTGGGACCTGTCTTGCTCCACGCTGGTTTCCCTGATCTGAGCTCTAAGCCACCCGGCCTGGTTGCAACCTACTTACAATGTCTGTATGCCTAAGAGCTGTCTCTGCTTCCTGTACTGCCTGTCTTGGGTTCCATTTCCTCCCTCTAGTTTGATTTGGGACCAAGATACTAACTAATATATCTTCGCTCTGTGATAGCAGCAACTCCGTTCTCACTTTCGCACACTTAAAACTCCTGTTAGACTAGTTATTTTTAGTTGGAGAACGCCGTTCCTATAAAATACCACACTTCTCAGTCACCAAGAAACTCCTCGCCATTTCCTAATATTAGGAACTAACCAGTCCCTCAAATGGCCACATCAGCTTTGGGAATAAATCAAACTGCAAACACCAAAACTTCCAACTTGTCTGGAAGCGGTGACCTCTCCATTCTTCCCATCCTCTCAACATTTTTCAATGTTCAATGTCATTCAACTCCCCGTTACGCCACCTACCCAAACCTTTCACTGCCTTGTCCGTTGTAGATGGGATTTCTTCCTCATTTACAGGAAAACCTTTTCTCTATTACCTTCCCTCTGGGCAAGGAGATGCTTCTGGATTTACCAGACTTAGCTCACCTGAGATTCTCATTTAACTTCTCTAGTAATCATCTTGTACAAGGCACTGTCGTGGTCACCAGGGTCATGTCATCCATGTAAGGCCTAATTGGTTGGGAGGCACAGCCTTCCTGCCCAACACCCCCCCTTGATGCTCTAACAATTACTTCCATTGCTATTGTGAATGCTGGTGGGGAAATATTACACCCTGCCATAATGCCCATCTCTAGTCTCTGCCATGCTGTTGTAAAACCTATAGTACTAAAACACATTAGAACATCTTGGAAGTATGCTTTCACCAAGTTTACAATCACCCCTGGACCTCAATAATGAAAATACACAGAGGCAAATGACAGAACAAGAAACACCTGGGATGATTACAACGAGAGACGCCTGGGAGGGGAAACAGGCAAAGAACTAGAGACACTAGACAGGAGATAAACTGAACGTAGAACGACAAGACCAAGGACTGAATCAAGACAAGGAATCATGATACAAAGAAGTAAACCTGGACAGAGAAACTAGACGAAACAGGAAACATGAAACACTAAACAACTAGACTAAACAGGAAACATGACAACACTTAACTAACCAGGAAACATGAACCAACTAGATAAAACAAGGAATATTAGCTACACAGGGAACATAAACAGGAAGAGAGAGAGAGAGAGAGAGAGAGAGAGAGAGAGAGAGAGAGAGAGAGAGATGTGGAGAGGGGCTGAAGGGCAGATTCAATTCCTCGTTTATCTGCTATAATATTATTCTATTCATTTTAGAAGCAAAGTAATCCAAAAAGTACCCGAACTGAAAGAAATTGAATTGCTTGTTTGTGTATTCCATTGCATTGTGGTTTACAGTTTTCAGTCAGTAATCAGTAATCAGCAGTGGAATACATTTGAGAGTGACCAATCCTAACCATACATGGCACCCAGAGAGAAATATAGATTCCAGTGATTCGATTCTGATTATGTAGGCCAATATTTGATGCATTTTAAAGTCCCATGCAATTCGGATTATTTTTGACCGTATAGATTTGGGGTATATTCACATACATTTTTGAAGACTTTGATAAAAAAAACAACAACAAAAAAAACCCTGTTTTTATTTCTTTATTTTTAGAATATATTTATAGATAGAATGTATTTTCAGAATAGTACTATTTTGTTTCATGTCCTTAAAAATACCTTATTTTCATCAATCTTACACTACACACCTTACTAAATACCACAAATTTCAGCCAAATAATCAAAAGGATAAAAAAAAAAAAAAGTGAACTCTATTTCAGAGGACGTCCAGCAGGGGTCATCCTTGTAACGGAGTGGAGAGAGACGACAGGGGATGAGGACTGTGTAAAGAGGTTGTAGAAGTTGGTCAGTCTCACTCCCTGATAGAAATACCATAATGTCCTCCCAGTTCAGCAGTGTGTGCTTTTGTTTTTTTGCGCAGGAGAACTATTCAAAACCGCAGAGACTCGCCTTCATTGAAGAATTGACACCTGTAACATAAAGAAATTTGAAACATTTAATCCCCCACCCCCTTTTCAACCAGAGGTTCATAAAGGTTCAAAAGTCTACTCTGACCCCTAAAGCCATGTAATCATTTTTTAACAGAAATCAAACATTCTCTTGATGAGGCGGGTTTAAGAGCATCAAGTTTAAATGACAATGTCATTTGATTTGTGACATAGTAGTTTTGTGAAACTGTAGTATACTTGAATAAGACAAATGTATCTACGTCTGTATCTTTGCTCAATCAATCAGCCTATCTTGTTTGACACTGGGGGAGAATTAAAGTTCAAAGAGCAGAAGAAGCATTCTTCTGACACTATCAGACCACTCTAATGATTGTGAATTTCATTTAGGCCTGAGTGGGCTTATCCTTGTGTATTTAGCTGGCCTAACAAATATTCAGACATACATGGCAGAATGAGGCATAGGATTACACTGCATTATTCAAAGACTAATTTGAGAGACAAAAGTGGGTCAAAGGAAGATTAATATCATGGCCCAACAAATTATTCACAAGAACCAAGGCTTCCAAAACTAGGTAGCCTATTTGTTATTTCATATGATGTCAGTATCTTCTTATAATCTAAAGTAGGCCAAATTTAAATACTGTTGCTCGTTGCAGCCCTTTGAGATGTAAGCTACAATCTAACAGGTGTGATTAGAATTTTGAGATGTCAACATTCTAATGATTACTCACTCACGTGGAATATCAAAATGGAATATCAACACACAGACCATATACAGCAAAGAACAACAGAGACTAAACATGCTAAGGAAACTACACAGATTCACTGTCACCAGCTCAACACCACACCTCTTTTTATCAAACCTTCAGAGAAAATGTTAGTCCTGGTTGAGTGCCCTAACAGTTGTCAACAAAAACAAGATCACCAAATGCATCAACATCTCAAACTCAATTTGTGGCATCAAATGCAGGGACATTAGGCTACGCTACTTTTCAAATCACGGGCTTCAAATCATTGCAAATCATGAGGCTAACCAAATTACCAAGGACAGTGCACATCTACTCAACACCAGCCAATATGAACTAGACATGTGCTATTGGTGGCCGACAGTGGGTATATTCCCAAACAGCCCGAATTCTCAATCCACCATTTGTGACCACGCCCCTAATTCAAGCTGTTGAGGAGTAGTTAATGTTGTTAGTTTTATGAGAATAGCGCCACCATGAGGCCAGATGACTCAGAACCTCACAGGCCTCCTTGCTATGGTAAGGCAAATATATTTTTTCAAGTTTGGTGGCAATCGGACCAGGAGATACACTAATTTGAGTATTGAAAATGTCCTCTTGGTGTTGTGAATATGCACCACAAATGTGAAAAGATTCAGATTAAAGCTGTTAGATACACAAATGTGACAACTGAACATTTGGCCTGATGGTGGCGCTAGAGGAAAGGTGATGGGATAACCAAAATTGAGAGGCTTCTTCCTCTAGGGGTCATGAATGTGCACTGCAAATTTGAAAAGATTAGAACAAAAGGTATTCGAGATACACTAATTCTAAAATTGAAAGTTTTGACTGATGGTGGCCTAGAGGAAAGGTCATGGGGGTCACCAAAATCAATAGGGTTCATTCTCAAGGGGTCATAAATGTGCACCGCAAATTTGAAAAGATGCGAATGAAAGGTATTCAAGTTATTGTGCTAACACAAAGGATCTGCGGGCGGTCGGGGAAAAACCATAATATCCCAACACTCGATCATGGCTATTCTCCCATCAGGAAAGATTTCAGACCCCACTTTACAAGGCAGCAAGAACTAACAAAATATGCATTCCTATAGATAGGACTGATTAAGAATGGAATCCAATGACTGTGTATGTGCTTTGTCCAGTCATGTCAATGTGATGTCTTTGTCTGTGTTAATATATTGCAATGTGTCCCGCGTTTTTGATGTCTTTATGCCATGATGATTGTACAAGACAAATTTCCTAGCAGACAAATAAATTAATTCATTGAAAATGTGTGCTGTTCATTGAAACCTTTAGAGTTCTAGTCCAATAGAATTCTGAGGAAACGTTTGGAAAAAACTCACACTTGAAACCTTTGCAAGATTCGAGTGCACAATATCCCGCAGAATGAGTTGTGAAAAGGTGAAAACAGCCTATCACTGTGCCACTTCTCTGTTGTGGTATGTTTTCATGTTTTTTCATGAGTTGTTTTTGAACTTGTAAGCTTTGATTTCTCGTCTTTTTCATGACTTTCTTTTTTACCAGCTACCATTACGTGAAAGACTAAACTTAAAAAGTGAATAGATATGATAGATGATATAATAATAATAATCATCATCATTATTATTATTATATCACACCCTATGCTGTGTGCAGGGTCAGCATCCTACGGTGGTCGGCAGAGCATCAAAGCATATCCTTCATACGGAAGTCGACGTAGGACTTTTCCCTGGCTTTTGACTTGCGCAGTAGCTGCTAGTAGGGTGTAGTCGGATATAGTTTTTTTTCCTTCTGAAGTTTCTCCATGGCGGTGGACACAAAGCACTGAGACCGTGGAAGTTTGTGGAACAGAAAGCGGGGTGCGAGAGAGCAAGGAGAGGAATTTGGGAAGGAACGAACGCATTTGGAGAAAGGAGCACCGCTTCAAAGAACTTTCCGCATGGTTTTACTTGATTTATCGGGATCGCGGTAACTGGTTTGTTACCACAAAGTCGGGAGAGTGCGAAGGTGTCGGGGGATCCGTGTAGTTGTAGCTGAAGATAACTTTGGTCGAAAGAAGGACTAACAATGCGTTCGTTTATCAAAGTTCTGTTTTCATTGACTTGTTTGGCTGTATGCAGCCACAGTGCCATGGATGAATGCACTGATGATTCGAATCAGCCTCAGCGATGCATGCCCGAGTTTGTCAATGCTGCTTTCAATGTCACCGTGGTTGCTACCAATACGTGTGGATCTCCACCAGAAGAGTACTGCGTACAAACCGGGGTTACGGGGGTCACAAAGTCGTGCCACATCTGCGATGCCAGGGACCGCAGACAACACCACAGCGCGGTGTATCTCACCGATTACAATAACCAACAGGACACCACCTGGTGGCAAAGTCAAACTATGTTAGCGGGCATCCAGTACCCGAATTCAATCAATCTCACCCTTCATTTGGGTAAGTCATTGGAAGCAATGTCCTCTATGTATGTTCGTGTTGCCCTACGCTTTATCCGCACCGACAATAATAAATCAACGACCTCGCCTCAGCGATATACACTAACTTAGCTGTCAGGCTGGTACCAGCTACTTCGTGAAGTGTAAATTTGTGATTTCCTTTGCTGACAAATGCAGCAGTGGTTCCTTGTTTACTCAAGAGTGGACAATTGCGCGGAATGGCAAACTTTGTCTTCCCCCTTTGTCAAACAGTTTGGGAGGTGTTAAGTTACTAGACTCATGTTCTGTTATGCCCTAAAGACATCACCTTGTATGTGTATTCAGTTGTTGAGTTCGGAATACCACAGGCCTTAAGCTTTGCGAGGAGAGGAGAATGCATATCTGCGCTCAGCAGCTCTATTTATTTTGTTGTTGCTAAAGGCAATCCATGTTCGGTTGAAATGGTTTATATACGCATCTAACAGGCCTATTTTATTAGTCAGGTGTTCACAACTTAGAATAGGATATATTCGGTAGGCATAACTATTTGCATGTAAGGGTAGGGAGTGGGACCCGTATTTAAACAGTTCTTGTACAGAGGGGTACTGGGTAAACTTTTGGAAATGGTGGGCTATTTCTGAGACAGGTTAGATGTTTAACTCTATCCACCCACTGTTTTAACAGTGCTTGACATTCCTGAGTGGTTTAGTCATGAATCTCGTCGTAGCTATCAAGCAAACCATCTTGTAGCCTTGGGTAACAAACTTTGATTAAGGCTGTGCAGTTTAGCATTGGGGCTGAGCAATTTGGAAAGATATTAGAGGGAACGGTGTTTCACACACATTTCTCCTTTAACAAATATTGCAGCCTCCCGTATTTGGATATTGCACTCAGCTATATTGTGATTTATATGAGTTGTTCAGCCCTATTTAGAATCATCCCTTTAACATGTAAACACCCCGTGGCATTCTTTCATTTTCCCATGGTTGTTGTTTTCATAATGATTCGGCTAGATGCTTTCTTCATACTTGGTGCTAGCATTCCGTTTCAGATCCTTTGTTTTTCCTCTGCTGTTGAGTTATTCAGAACACTGTCCTTGCACCACCTTGACCATACAAGTGTCGTAGGCATATCGCAGGTCCTACTGGAGAACTAAACATCTTGATAAGAGTTGGAAGTTGCTTTTATGATAACCGCTAGCTGTATTGGTGGTTGTTAGGTATAATGATTGGTGTGTTCCAAAAAATTGGAACAGGCAACGATTCCCAGGAGCTCAGAATCTGGTGCCCTTGGCACGAAACGACCCCTTACTTGTTTCCCTGTACCACGAGTTCACATTACATTATCAATGAATTTCTGCTCTCCATGCAACATGTTAACTTGGCTCGCCAGCCAAGTCAAAGCAGTGGTGGCAGAGGTGGTCTGGGCTTATTGTCAGGGCAATTATTAAGTTGGCTTGACAAAGCCAACTTACTGATATTGTAAATCGTTGTGTTATTATTTTATTCTGCACCGTTTTTGTCAACGCTACCCCTCCTACAGCTTTGAACCTACTGGCTTAAAAATTGCTGGGCGTCTTCAGGGTATGCCAACTCAAGTTGCTTGTGTTTTTTTGTATGGATATCTCACTCCTATTTTTTTTTAGATTAATATTTTTTCATGTTAATTTCCCCATAGATTTATAATGGAAGTGGATGTGAGGAATGTTTGAACGTGGAAATCTCAACAACTACAAGTGCTAAAGTATTCATACTTTATGGACAGGTGCCCCATCTGGAAATGCTTAACATATTAAAACATGATAGCAATAGCGCCACCATGTGGTCAGTTATTACATGTTTTACATTTTGGCTAATAACGCATGAACCGTGAGGTGTAGCCAAACAATATTTGCACAGTGTGTTCCTTGGATGATCCCGATTCAACTGATATAGGCCACGCACATTTGCGCCGATACAATCCTACATATAACCCCTTATTCACCAATTTGTAATCCTTAATCACTTTTACACCGTTTGTTTTAGAGAGTTCGGGGGGATGGCTTGTTGGACTCAGGAAAGGGTCATATGTCAATAAACTAAGTCCCACCCCTTTTCCTGATTGATCTATCTTGGATCCCTCAGAACTGTTAGAGAGTTGGGGGATGGCTTGTTGGAAATGTTAACATCTCTCTGTCGATCACAGCTTGGCTTTGTCAAGCCAACTTAAAGTTTGTTCACAAACTTTACATTCTTAGTTGCATTTACAAGTTCTCTTCCCAGGCTTGTAGCAGTGGCTGTTTTGCGTTTTTCGCCAAATAAGCTGTTTTCATACCTTTTTACTGGCGCCTTCCTGTATTGTTTTTCGTCAGCCACGTTCCTCTGCTCTATCCTCGCACGAGTGTGATTGACAGCTGCGGCGCCCAATGAGGTTCGGGCCTTTCCCCTGACCGCTTCACCGATTGGCCGCATGCCCGAGCCACGCTCAAACGCTCAGAATGCATCGCTCCGCATTGGGGCCGCGATGGTTAATGAGACTGTTTCACATCACCCTACTCGTCAGTGACGAGAATTCAAACAAAATGTTATTTTAGAAGAAGTTACCTACTGCAGGTTTAACTGAAAGTGGAAAAAATTAGTCTCATTGATTTAAAATTATTATTATCTTTTTTTTTAAGGTAATCCGAACTATGACTTTTTCTGAATAGTGTGGACATAGACTATTATGTCTGGGTCACTGGAACAAAAACGATAAAAAATATATATATATATATTTTTTGTAACCATTAGAGAAAACATTCCTGGGGTAGATGGCGGATAGGTTGGTGGTTTTTAAGGAGATGCTGCTCTACTGGTTTTTATCGAATGTATTGTTTGTTTGTGTCTTGTATGTTGTGTTGTCATTAAAGTATGTTGTTTGTAACCCCTGGCTCCACAACAAAGTGCCCCTTTGGGGATAACAAAGATCTACTCTACTATTGGAGAGATCCAGCATCCTTCGAAGCCACGTGTCAAAATGCAGAGATCGTGCATTTTGTATCTCGAGCACAACTGCCACTCGCTATATTTGTATACCTAGTTACAGTTTGAGCTTTTGTTGGGACTTTGATGACTTTCATCTCTGTGTGCCCTCTGAATGGCTGGTTT
>OMKL01133018.1:14733-26609 GCA_900302295.1 Parasudis fraserbrunneri
TTATTGTTATTATTATTTTTTTTTTATTTATTTATTTTTTTTTTTTACAAGGAAACATGTTAGATTCTATCTATCTATCTATCTATCTATCTATCTATCTATCTATCTATCTATCTATCTATCTATCTATCTATCTATCTATCTATCTATCTATCTATCTAGTCCATTTGCAGGCTCACCCATGCTGGCTGCAGTGCCATCTCTATTCTCACTCTCTATGATACAGTGCTGTTAGGCTCAAAGGAACAATGTGGTGGATTTACTTTATTATGAACAAAGCCTTTGTCTGAGGTGCACACACACTGAGCTGAGGTCCAGAGTCCAGGAGCAGCTTTGAACTACCAGGTCAAAGACATCACAGAACCTGCAGGCTGCTTCGCATTCATGTTGTACCTCACACAGGAGACCCGTCACATTTGTCCTTTTGATTGTCCTCCCTTTTTTTTTTTTTTAAAGACCCGGCTGGAACCATAGGTCATCGGGAGGCTTTTATGTGGAAAAACAGACGTGGTCCAATTCTTGTTCTGCACTTCAGGGTAAGAACATCATAGGGGCAGAGGCTTCCACTTGTTAGTATTGCTCCCTACTGTAAAAAACAAAAACAAAACAAAACAAAAAACAAAACAATTGAAATTCTACACTGCAGCCAAACAAGAGTTTGAATTTAGAAAGAGGAATCATTTTAATTGAAAGAGATTTGTAACCAGGTTTTTGCTCATATCAATAGAAAGGGGGCATGGATATGAAATCCACTGTCATGAAATATGCAAAGCAAACCCACCACACAGAATAGCTGAAAACACAGGTTCTTTTGATGTTAAGTCCTTTGGTTGCACACATCTTCATTCGGGTAGCCTGTGGATGTTTTAACCTTCTGTAAAACTCGCTCCAGCACAGTGCTCTCCCTCTCGACATCAGAGCAATGTGATACTGCAGCACTGCCCATAATTTTTATTTCATGAATGCTGCGTTTCTACCCTCTGCGGTTCCTGTGTGTGCCTGTCGTAGCGTTTTGCACTGTCCTCCGCCTCTGTCATCGGGGCCCATCGACCTGTCCCGCTAGTACATTGGCACACCGGACATGGAGACAGGGGGAGCTAACAGAACACCACCCTGTGCAGCTGGTCAGAGTGGCCAGTCAGGATTAGCAAACCGCTGACTGGACATAATAATCATGGATAAGCAAACACTGAATACTTACCAATAGTCTTCTGACTCGGGGAAACCTACTATTCGGTGCCCAGAGGTGGTGCAGTGGTCAAGACCAATCGCCTCTGGAACTACATTGTACTGGCATAGGCCACTGCCAGAACCCTCTCTCTCTCTCTCTCTCTCTCTCTCTCTCTCTCGTGTCTCCCTATACTTGGTATCCCTCTCTGACTTCCTGCTGTCTAAATAAGGAAAAAATATGAAGAGGAGTGGACTTTGAACTTGAATGACCCTCTCCTTAAAAAAGAGAAAAAAACGATTTGTATTTAAACTATGTCTACCTCAGGTGTGGTTCTGCTTCATCACCTATACTTTATAGGATGCTATGCATTATAATATAGATCGAAAGAATTGAACTAACCAGAAGACATGGGTGGACCAGGGAGGCAGAGGACAGTGTTTTGTTTGCCTGTTACTCTGTTTGTGTTGACTGAGGACTCACATTGTGCCTTGGGCAAGGTTCCCTGCCTTCTAATATCTATCATTAAATTAAAGACAACTTTCACACAGTCATGTCCTTCCAACAAAGTAAGATATTAACTCTAAGGCACTGTAGTTAAAAAAAAAAAAAAGAGGGAGTACTGTTTTATCACAGTAAGACACACACAGACAGAGAGACAGACAGACATACAGACACACACAAACACACAAAAATGGAGCTCAAAAATGACATACAAGACAAATAATCAATCGACCCTGGAACACGTATATCCTGTGACTCCAGGCCATTATTGCTTGAGCGAGTCTCTGTTGTGCTGTATTGACTGTTTGAATTTTGATGATCCATCCTCAGATGAGATAGAGCATTATGAGGGCATAATATCACAAATTGCAGATGAAACACACTATTGTACATGTGAGAGCAGGTAATTAAGAGCCATCCTCAGCCAAAACCGCTCCTCTTTTATTGAAGAGATACCTTGCTGATGATACTGTGTGTTTGGTAAGAGTTGAGACTGTAAGGACCAGGCATGGGGTGATGTGGGAACACAGTCTCAGACAGTAGTAGGCCACATCCTGCTGGTCTTTCAGACTTCAGATGCTCCAGAATCATATAGCTCCGTGTTAGTAGTTAGTATTCACTGGACATAACAAGGCCTTTGATGTAGCCCGTATTCTCTTCACTCACCAGTAGCATCAACATTTAATGAGACCTGATATCAGCCTTTTTAAAAGCTGTGAATATTTCAGATAAGGGCAAATTATATTCACCAATACCAACAGGCCACGAGTGGCGTTGGCCAGAGGTTTATTGTCACCTGTGTGTTGTGATTGATGTGTACTGGAGCCATGCCTTTGTGTAAAGGGATAAGTTCATTAAAACAGGCTCATCTCACTCTCTCTTAATCAGCACTGCATATGTCATGGGAAGATACTGCCTGGAGCAAAAAACGAGTGCATAATTTATAACGCCAGGTCAGGCCATGCAATGAGCGCATATTATCTCAACAAAGATGCATGAATCCCCCTTCATTTTACATTTGTGAATGTGTCTTGATTTTTTTCCCATCACAATAGCTCAATAATATGTTACTCTAGACTTTTATTGAAAAGAACCCCCCTTCCTATCATTACATTAATTTTTTGACCATCAACGCATATTTAAATGCAATCTTAATTTTAGAACCTCTCTCCTTTCAAAGCCTTCAATATCTGTCTAACACAATGTGTGTGTATGTGTATGTGTGTGTGTGTGTGTGTGTGTGAGAGAGAGAGAGAGAGCGAGAGAGAGAGAGAGAGAGAGAGTCACAGTGACACTGCAGGTGTTTAAACTGTGGTGATGTAATTGGTCACAAGGGGAGTAGAAACAAGAGCTTCCCAGTCCTTGATTTGATCCCTTGGTTATTGATTTCTCAGTCTGCTTCTAACAGAAATAATTGCCACATGTAATGTATTATTCAATTACAAGACACTGCTCTCAAGTTTGGGTTTGATGGTCCTTTTTGAATCACTGAGACCTATAGATAATTCAACACCATCAGCCTATTAAGGAGCGCAGATATTAAAGGCATGCGTTAATCCTGCCTATTTATTAGCAACTGTGACATTCACCAGCACTCAAACTTTTCCATTTTCAGCCTTTGTATAGTTGAAGGAAGTTGTCATAACTTGGTTTAGATTTGGGTATTTTTTGTTATTCTGATAGCTAAATCCATTATATATATGCAACAAAGCAGTTCCTCAATGCAAAATCTGAATATTTGCAGCCATAACCCTGTACCTATAACAATGTGAAAGCAGCAGGACGACAATGATGAGGAGAGGGAAGAGATATACATTATAGTCTACTGCATCTGCAGACTATAAAGCAGCCTGCTCAACCTCTTTGGAGCCAGCAGACCTGAACCTACAGACATACTTATCTCTCTCTAGTTCTGACATGGTGGGAAATGCGTTAACGGAATCAACACATCTTTCATATTTGATTGACAGATGCTCTGATATGGACAGGTGTAAAGTACAAGACCAAACCGTGTAGTGATCTAGAATAAACATGACAACAGTATCACCTAGATGATTAACACTTCTGCAGCGCTCAGAGGTAGGCCTGTCCTATCCAGATCTATTAGAGGCCATTCAATACTGTTGGTATACTGCTATAGAAGCTAATTGGAAATGACATACTGACAATTTAGATGCAGTTTCAAGGGAGCAATTTGTCCACTCCTCATCACATTCTTAATGTTCTGATGCTTGTGTGATTGATCTCCTTTGGTGGATGACAATGGACAGAGAATCCTCCATTATCATGGTCCAAACCTCTGTGCAGATTTAGCTGTTGATGCTTAAATTGTATAATTTTGTGAGATGGTTTTTCTCAGTGCATTGTCAGAATTGTATAAAACTAAGAATAGACATAGAAAGTATTTCAGGGCACTGGATTGGAGTGGGAGTCAACCCAATGGATTTGAATAGGCCATCTACTGTACCAACACTCCAGCATTACAGCCTTCGATTCATATAGAGATCCAGCATTATAGCCTAAGGATGTTGTTAAAACATGCAGTAATAATTATTTGTTGGATAATAATGGATTGATTTATCTTTATGACACTGATATCTTAGATGCTAAGGAAGTGATGCTAAGGTGTTTGTATTTTTTGCTGAAGATTCTTTAGGTTATACTGTAGCCTTTGGACCTACTAACTGTGCTGGATTCCCTCCTCCGCAATCTCTTCATTAACAAAACAAAATGAAAACTATTTCTGAGAGGAAAACAATTGTAGACAGACGGACGGTAATTCTTACTTTAGGCAGTAATGACCTATTCAAACAGTCAACAAATCTTATGAATCACACACGGGTGGTTGAACTGCTTTTACATTTTGTCCCTACCATACTGTAATTAATTGTGAAGTTATATAATTATATGTCATATAAGTCATATAATTATATGAAGTTATACTACTTACCAGCGGCATATCCTACTTGATATTTCACAGGTTTACCAAAGCTCACAGTGCCAGACCAAATGGGTAAATTGCAGCATAATTCATCCCAGCAGGGAATGTGGAAGAAACGGTTTTAGCTATATGACAAGTGTTCCAAAATGAGTGATAAGCAGGAGATGGGGTAAAAAAACAGAAACCATTATCTTTATAGAACTGTTTGTGGAACACACCCAGACTTTAAGGAAGATTTAATCTAGTTGATAGGCTTGTTTCAAAGACAACAGTGAATGTTCATTGATAAAACATGTACTGTTTAAGGGCATAAAGGTTACTTTATCAATGGTTGAATGTGATTCTCTGTACATGTTATGGAATATTGATGGATGATTCCTTCCAGTGTGATCCTCTCACCATAGCCTATATACTGCAAGTAATCAGTGGGCATTGTTGTACAGAGAAAAAGCTTTTGAAATGTTTTTCTCAACACCTGATTTTTTCCTTTATAGGTTTTAGCCCTTAACCTTTCAGGAAATACAGTATAGCAAACAAATGCCCTATAGTTAACCTTTAAGGAAATACAGTATACAGTATAAAAATGTTCAAACTGTATAACTCTCACTAATGGGTATCTGGCATATCTGTGCATAAAGGCACATGGACAATCTGCTGAGATGTCTACAGTACATTCACATTTTCCACATAAATACTGCATAAACCATGACTCCACATGTGCAAAGAACTCAATATAAATGTGGAAGTGCCCTCCTAGAATGTATGTTTTGTGTAAAGATCTTTGTTTAGCGTCATCCTCACTTAAAAAAGGGCAGCATATCCATGACAAAAAGTACCCTAATTCCAAATTATAATTTTTGCTTGGGCCTTGGCCCTTAAAATGTCTGCACACAACCCTAATGCAACTCTCCTTATACTGGTGTGTAAATGTTGATGTTCTGCTGAGTAGGAAAAGTGCCAACCCATTATTGCTAATTGTTAAATCCTTTAACAGGGGTACTCATTCTACCTGTACTGAGTATTTTATTCTGCACTAAAGACAGATCAATTCTCATGATTTGTTGACATTTCTAACATTACTGTGTAGCACAGTATGGCAGTTTTAATGATTCGCCATCCAGCAACACTTATTTACAGCTTGATTTCCTCGTCATGTTCTGTTAATACCCACCACTGTTAATATTTATCGTCAGTGTTAATTGGCTTGATGTTGCTGCATTGGTGCTACTGTCAGCTTGCTGGTTGAATTGGCGTTAGTGTTGTTTCAAAGTCTTTATCATTATGACACTCGAGTCTTGTTCATTAAAGTTTCACATTCCATTTTCATTGGGATGAAACTAATTCTGTAAATGCAAGGGTGCTGTGGAAGAGTCAAGCCCTGCGAGCAGTCACAGGGGAGGTACAGAGTCTGTATTAATTATCAGGAATATGAGCTCGATCGAAGATGTTAATTGCACCGATGGCTAGTTACGTAGGGAATTGCCATGCATTTCATGCAGGGATAATAAAAATGAATTTTTAAACAAAGGGATCTTAAAATAATATCTAATCTACAGAGAATACCAAGATCAAAGGATAATTCAAAGCTTTGAAATTTATCTTTGTGGTCCGAAATGTTAAGTACTAGCCCTGTGAATACTGCACTCAATTCAAGTTTGTCAAAGGGAAAAACAAAACAAGAGTTAATTAACAGTTATTACAAGCCTTTTCAACTTTAATTTGACTTTCAAATATTAGCATTTATATATAAACTTTGCTTCTGGCATCTGCAAATAATTAGCTCCTCTAATTAGGCCTTATTGTGCTCTTGTGAACCCGTGGTAATCCCCACATAATACTATCTATAATTTAGCCACATTAGATATTTTTTTTTAAGTATTCATCAGATTGCATTTGAATTATATTGTATTGAATTTATATAGTATACCTTTACACTTTATAGCACTGTTTTTCTCCAAAGCCAGAACAAAATAGTTATTTTCAATTGTGATAAAGTGAGTGTTGTAATATCTTTCAGAGGGGTTTAAGAAGCTCTCATTATCATACAAGAATGCAAATACTGTAGCGCTTTCTAAAGCCCAGTTCATATTAGGTGAAGCTTGCGTCACCATCAAAACCCTTGGTGGGTAATGACCTCAGTTGAGATTGGTTCTTTTTGGACTGCAAATGAATGAGCAACCTGAGTAAACACCAAACTGCATCAACCAGCTATTTTTATCTTGTCCTAATTACTGGAATGAATCCAACACAAATACACTACAATTTCAACTACATTATATAATATTCATAAAGCAATTCTCAATATTAAAATCTTTCAAATCCTAATCAGTCTCACATTGCAGCGTATCCTCTTCTTTGTGTTAAATGTGGAGAAAAGAAAACTAGGTGAGTCAAAACCTGCCCCACAGCCCTCACAGGTTCTCTCCTCCACCCCCTCGCCTACCTCCCTCCATCCCCCTGCCATCCCACTCTGTCAACAGCCATTTCGCCTCATGCCACTGATCAAACGCACCTGCCAAGACCCGCCAACATTCCCGAGCATGTTCACTAATTACCCACAAAGCCTTGCAGACTTCTACTCTTAATAGGGGATTAAATTTCCCTCAACTGAGGGGCAGGGTTGCACTACATTACAATGGTATTTATTTACTCATTTGGGGAAGAATCTCTTGGGGTGCTGTGCATCATTAATTATTAAAGGCAAATAAAGAACTTCCCATTTTTACTTGGCTTGGGTTATAGAGTAGTACTCTGTATATGTGGATTATTGCTCCCCCCTCCTCACTCTGCATCTTTTTATGGTAAACAAGGGTGGTAAAAATGGTGGGCGGCATTGTCATAATCACTTGATACCGCCGATTGAGGAAGCTCTTGATTTACATCTTAAGTTAATGCCACTTTTATCATGTGAAGGCATAGCATTAACATCAGTAAGATCAACAACAAAGCCAAGCCCTCATTATAATCCCCTTGTTTCAATGAAATCAGACAAAAGAGCTTTTAATAGCACACTTATGGGGGCAACTGATGTATTAGACTAAGTGCCTAACTAATTTCCAATTACTTTCATGTTTAAAACAATGCTATTTGGATGAATAGCATCAGGAAAACGAGCTGAGGCTCAGCCTGAAATCATTGGAAAAGCATCCTCATACTAATCCCTGGTCATTTGTCACAAATGTGACAAAAACAAATGTTTTTTTATGAAAAAACGCTGCATTTCTATAACAGTATGTTTCCTTTAATGACATGCAAGATATGATATGAAAATATTTTGCAACGGGAGGAAGGTGAGTTGTGAATGTTTTGCAAAAACCATTATGATAACACCTGCTTCATATATTTCTCCATGACTAACATGACCCAAATCCTTACTATGTCATACATTTTTCACCTTTAAAAGGTTCCATGACATTGAAGTTCATATGGTAATGCTATGTAAATAGTAGGCTTAGTATATGGGGTTTCAAATCAATGGAATGTACAATGAATCAGTCCTATACCAAGATGTTATGCTTTTAGAATCTTCTTTCAAATGTTCCACAGCAAACAATACCAAGGATAACAGCCTAGGGCCTTTTGAATCTGAGCATCCAGACAGTAGCATGGTAAGTGTGTCAGCTGTTCCCACAAAACTCTTCTACTGTTCATAGAATAGCCATAAAACAGCTCTATAGCTAATACTGTTGATACCTCTCATGATTTGTGGAAACTGATACTAATGCTCCTGCCATTTGGCAGTCTTGTATCTCCTGTTAGATTGCATTATTCAAACATTATTCCAATAAAGAGTCAAATGTGTGCAATACTACTACTACTGCTACTACTACTACTACTACCACTACTAATAAAATTAATAATCATCATTATTACGATGATTATTATTATTATTATTATTATTTAATACTCTTTTTTATATTTATATAATCATTTTTTTTATATCAACAGCAAAACACATACAGGACTGCTACTGTTCTTTTCTTCTTTGACACGTGAAAATGTGGCTGCTTAATTGGGTTTAAACGCACAAAGGCACAAAAAAAAAACCATCACCAATCAAAAGTGCAGGCAATGTGCTTTGTTCAAGAGGTAAGTTACACAGATCTCTATTATTTGGTAAATGTACCGGTAAACAGATGAATGAAAAAAATGAAATCCCTTGCTGCTTATATTTACTGTAGGCTATGTGCTTATATGTAGGTTATTATATTGCATATGGTCTGATAATGCATAGCCTGTCTGTTAGTTTTGCAGATTTGTAGAGTGATGGATTGATAAGTCTAGAATGCAGGCTCAGCTTTGTCAACTGAAGCTTGTCCTGAATGCAGAAAAAAAGCAAACTTATGGTATTTTCAAACTCTAGCAAGATACAGTTGAATCAGAGTATTGTTACTACAAATTGAGGCAGCACTTACAAATACTTGGGATTTCTGATTAATGACCACCTCTCTTTTAAGCCTCATACACAGAATCTCATGAAATACATTGACATTGAAGGTATTTTAGTAATACAAAAACAATAAAAAAAAATATCTCAATGTCAGACAAAGAATGGGGGGAGGGAAAAGTGACTTCCATTAGGAACTGGCCTCCATCAGGATGGAGTGGCCCTCTGGAGGGGGGAAGGGGTTCCGTTAGCCTGTGTCTCCTACCACGTCACTTTCTTTTTAACAGTGTATGTTATCTTTTACCATTTCCACACCTCTCTCCACTGTTGTGCTCTTTGCACGCAATTTAGGACACATGCTAAAATTCAGCTAAACAATGCACACACTGTTTGCTGTAGACATCATAACAGTCCATTTAAATAATTCACAAATAATTTTAAATGAGGAAATCAAACAGAATATTGCACATCAAAGGCTCCCTCCTAGACTGATTTCTTTTATAGGGGCGGGGGTCAGCTGAGCAGAGCTTTTGTATGTTAAAATGTTGGAACACATTTATCTATCTTTAGGTGAGCTCCTATGCTACCCTGTGTCTGGAAGAGGTCCAGCTGTTTTGGGCTTCATCTGGGATCAGTCAGTTTGCATAACCATCCACAGCGATTTTAGTCGGGAGAAAGCAATCACTGGGGAGTAGGGGGAGAGTGTTCAATGCTCATCCATTTAAAAGAGAAACAAGTTTTCTTTGAGCCTGCTGCTTTCTGCATGGTTAGCTCCCCGATGCTGCTCTAATAGAAGGCAGCCCACTCTGTCAGCTCTCTGCAGCAGTAACAGCAGCACGGTGCGGTGAGAGGAAGAATGTGTTGTCGAGGAAGTGCCTGAACGCTCTTCAAAACAAACAAGCCTTACTTTACGCTGAGCAAACACTTGGTCGCCACACCACGGTTGACTGAGGGGGAAAGGGAGGAGGGTGAGGAGATAAACCCACTTTTAAGTCAATTTCCCATTTCATGCCTTGTAAGGCATGTATGATGCACCCCCCTCCCATCAAATATATACAAACACATACACATATGTACCGTGTGCACGCAGGACACACACACACACACAAACAAATGCACACACTTTATCAAATCAAACATCTATTCAAACAAGGTATTGACCTGTGTGCATAAGTGACTTACTCTCTTGGCGGAAGTTACCGCTAGGAGGAGCGCTAACTTAAAATATAGAACCTTTAGGTGTATTTCCTCTATAGGTTAAAGGGGAGCCCCTGCCATGGCTTTTAATGCCACGGACAGCATTTGTTGACATAGTATTCAGTTTGCTGAACGAAAAATGAACTAGAGACGGTGGGTAATATGTGGCAATATATACCATACGGGGTGTGGAATTATGGAAACATTTCTGCACCACTCATTGTTTATGATTGGCTAGGTAGACTGTAGTTCAGGAGCCAATAGCTATTTGGAGATTATAGTGCTAGCTTTGAAGCGAAGCGCTAACAATATATAACAGCTAGATTGAATCCACCTTTGTATTTTATGAAGTCTCATGATTGTTGTTGAAGCCTTGTATGAAGCCAATATGTTGCAGAGAACCACAGTAACCACTAATGCTAGCTTAATTTGTGGCTTGTTGGCTAACTTTGCTTTTATATACCCCTAAAAGAACCAGGATCTGAAGTATGGAAGTATTGTACATGTGTAGTGAGATGTGAGGTAGTATCTCCATTGTTGATACCTAAAACATGCATTTGCATAGCTTGGGTCTGTTGAGGCCTGCAGTATCAGCAAGTCTCGTTTTGTACATCTATGTTGAATATGGAAGTAACAGCAATATGGGGAAATTGTTGAGCCTTAGCGGAGGTTTGCACAAAGTGCTTTTTTTTTAGTTGCCTGTATAACAGATGGCCACTGTCCACTAGCTGGCATTTAACATTGTCATTTGTCCTAACCCTAACCCTAACCCTAACTCTAACCGTCTCCTCACCAACACCATGTGACCACGAAAGTTTAATATGTCTCATCTGATTGGCCACCTGAAATGGAACCAAAGGATTTTTATCACGTCATATAAAACTTATTACACTCATTGGAATGAGTCAGTTGGTTCTTTAGATGAATTTACTGTATATGTATATAAGGTTTATTTTTTACAAGGACAGATACTATCACAACGACATATTGCAAGCAACTGCCCATTGTGTTGTATCACAGTATTTTAGCTAATGTTAGCTGCTTTTCAATACCCGTCCATGGAGCATGTCGGTACACATACAGTATACATGAGGGTTAGGTGCCCATGCTCAGGGACACTTTGGCAGTATTGGCACTGACGGTACTGGGGATTGAATCAGCAACCCTTCGATTACCAGGCGGCCTCCCAACCAGCCTGCCAACCTGCCACCCGATAAACAGCATCAGCTATTTGTTTTAGGGCAGAGTCACATGTGTCATTTTCATGCTGTGCCACACGTACGTGTTTCTGTTCGCCTTGCCACTGGCAAACACAACACCCGTTGTTTTCAGTAATTGGCCATGTCACACCTACTATTCACGTCTACGCAAGCCTATCCATTCAACTGTGCAGAGGAAAGACATGAACAGTGTCTTTTACTTGTGACCAACTACCTCCTTTTGAACAAGGAGTCAGGCCAAAGTCTATTGGTTTGAAAATTTAAACATACACAAATCTGAGTCATTCCTCAGAAAACCTCCTTAAATTTCTTTAACCCTTAAAAGAAAAAGGTTTATATTCTCACTGCATTCAAGTCCTCTAATCTGTTTGTTGCTTAAATATGTATTCTAGAGGAGGTAGTTTTAAGAACAAAATCAACACAAACAGGCTACTCCTTGTATTATTTTTAAATGACACA
>OMKL01133109.1:3189-13361 GCA_900302295.1 Parasudis fraserbrunneri
CCCCCCCCAGGTGACAATGTAATGCTCAAATCACTGCACAAAGTGTCTTTGTCTTCCAGGTGGATTCTACAATGCACCACACCCCAATAATACACATGTAAACTACCCTTCTTGTTAGCTTCAGTATTGCTTTATTCTGTACAATGTATTGATATAATGATATGTATGTCACGTTCTCTATCCATTGGAAAGTGTCAAGTTGCTAACTCAGTGTTACTGGAGTTAGAATGAATGATTGCAGCACTATGTTGCTAGGTAGAACATGTGAATGATTTTATTTTTGATTGTTGATGTTTTATATAGTAGCATTTTTGGTGTATGATTTTATTTTTGTTGTTCCAGAAGAACAAAAAGGAAGACCAAATTGACAGACTAAAACTAAAGACATTTTCTGTATATTTGTATTTTATAAAAAAAAAAAAAAATTCACACCTAGTTTAACATTTTTGTTTAGTTTCAGTTAACTATAATAACCTTGGTATGCACACCTCAAGTTTTCATGCCATTACTTTTTTTCAATTCAATCTTATCGTGGAGCCTTGAAACACTTAAAAGTTACTTTTATTAAAGGAACAATAGGTAAACACAGTCATTTTAACAAAGACACTGATTAGCTCTAGATTATGTCATTCTAGATTTAGCTTTGCATGATAGGCAGATCGCAACAGGCACGAGTGTCAGTAGGCCATGGGCTACAGAGAATTTTCATTTTCAGATTTTACAATTAGCTCTACCATACAAAGAGACAGCATAGTATCATCCATGATATGGCAATAAGCACAGCATTAGGAATACATTCATTGCTTTAAAGCCTTTTCAAAATGTGATTACAAGCTGCAACAGTGTAGGACTACATTTGCATCAGGTTAACTTTGACATGTTTCTTGTGGGAAACAAGGTGTAGGTTTGCATTTGAACATTTGTTTCCAAAATGTAATATCCATTGGGAAAAAAATTGACAACTGCAGTACAACATGACTGACTGCATGAAAGTAAAAGTAAATGGAATACATTTGTCGTTTGTCTTTGGTAGGCTACTTCAGTAGAACCTCGCTTACAACGTAGGCTAGTTTAATCTGGGAAGATGTTCTCTTCTGAAGAACAGACATTTGGGGTACACTTTTCAAAAATGGAAATATAACATTTTGGAAATAAAGACGTTCAGTTCTTGCTCCAAGACATCCCCTCGGGCATGGTGAACCTCTCAGAGTCCCAGGGCCTCTTTCTGCACCTTGCAGCCCAACAGAGCGTTTCCAGCGTCCAAACACTCCATCACACGTGGCGCTGAAAGACAAGAGCCATCATCACAGAACATGTACAGTAGCCTAACGATGTCACGTGGTGATCGACCGATCGATCGATTGATTTATCGTTTTCGGAATCGGGTTTATCCGTTGGGTTGTAATCGTGGAGATGGGACGCAAAAGAAATGCAGGCAGCTGTTCATTCGTTTTTCATCTTTACCTCAATCTCCGCTTGACAATGTGCGCCGTGTTCGTTCGTCAGTACATCTTCATTGGACTAAAAAGGATTGTTCGGAGGACTCACTATCAGAATACTCAGTACATCATAATGGGACTAAATAGGATTGTTCAGAGTACTCACTAACAGAATACTGCAGTACATCATAATGGGACCGCACATAACAGCAGTCTTGTTTAGTTTCAGCAGTACTGAGGTCTATGCTCCAGGCACTGAGGTTTTAATGCGTTCCGTGACTTGCTCTCCCCCTGACCCGCCAGCTCAGCACCCTCTCTGCAAAACTGTTTTATTTATTGACATTATACAGCTATTGACCCTTAACTGCCTTCAAGGGGAATTGCACTCTGGGTCTCTCTTGTATTTGTAGAAACGTTTTACAGAGTAAAATGATCTCACAGCCAGCGCTATACATATCGTCAGGTCAAAGGTCCCCACTCCCACCAAATACAGACGAGGAGAGGAGGGGATGAGCGTGGACATCTGGTCACTACATACACTACTACCTGGCAAAGAGAGAGTGGCGAGCTGATCGAGAGACGATCGAGGTGTCCGAAAATTCCGTTGTTGTAGCTCTTCGAAATTGAGTGAGGGTGGAGCTAAGTGTCATTATGACGTCTGGCTCTGCCAGATTAGCGCCTTCCGCGGCCGACGTTTCTGAGTAGAGATCTGCTTTGGCTAGCCACATTGAGATAATTAATCAGTTATGCCACAATCTGGTAAATTAGTTTAATGTTGCCATGCGGTGGAATTGTCATGTAAACCTTTTTCATTCCCATTTAGGCTTGAAAACCAGAATATTTACCAGTATATACTTTTTCCATCATTCGTTATTTTTTTCCAATCACTTGCTCTACAAGTGGTCTAGAATTTGTAACCGTTTGCTTCTCCATACAGGACTCATTACCTTTCTGAGCACGGAGCCACGACACAGCCTTCATGGCCAGAAGCTGCCACTCCTCCTCGGCCTCCATGTTGAAGCCATGGAGCCAGACCAGAGCCAGAATGGTGGCCCACACTTCCTCGTTCACCTGGTACCCAAGAACCAGAGAGGCGGGGGTTGGGGGGGGGGTGAACAGCACAAAGGAGAAAGGACATTAATGGAAAACGAGTCATAGTCCAGATCAAGCATATCCACATACCACACAATTTTTCTGTCCGCGCATAACTAGTGTTCATGTACTAGTGCATTGGTGTCTGAGACAATGGGTCCACTCCAAATGTTTAAAAAGCCTTAGTTTCCTCCATCCTTGGTATTTAAGGCTGCTCCAAAGCCGAAGGAAACACACAGAGGAAGCCTGAGGTTTCCTTGCTCGTCTCCTGCAGCAGAGGATACATATGTGTGTCCTCGCGCGGAAGTGTGTGGTTTTTTTTTTTAAGATCTTTTTAAGCTGTTAAACATATCCTCCTCACACAAACAGCACTTCAGAATGGCAACGTGAGTAAACAAGGACCTTCCATTTCTTCTAACCTATAGCTGAGAGGGAATATGTTACAATTTATTAATATTGTGCACATTGTGCCAAGTTTTTGCAATTCGGCATTAAGATATGGGTGTCAGGTTTTCAAAAATCACTGCATACAAGTTGGGGACGCCATCTGGTGGCCAGTATGCAGAAACTCCAATATGGCCGCTGGCGGAAAGAGAGAATGTCATGTCTCAGCTCCTGTTAGAAATACGTCCTTGTGTAATACTCGTCCTATGCTATTTGGTGCGAGGAATCCATCTCTGAGGTAACTTTTCTGTTTCAAGGTCATTTTCATGGTCAAATGTCATGTCAATGGACATCTCACTCTAGAGTCAAAAATCCAATATGGTGGGCAAAATGGTTGCTGTTCTAGCAAAAAATTCTCATAACTAAGCCACATTGAAAGATGATCTTTGGCTCTATATCGGTGAATTAATTTTTCAGGTTTCTAGGCATGGTGAATCATTTTCTGAGTTGTGTTTCGAGAACATTTCCAAGGTCCAGGTTCCAAGAACATGGTCAAAGAACATGGTCAACGTCATTTCCAAAATCTATGTGCAAACCCAAAACCCCAGACATTTGGATGACTTACCCATACAAATGCGAAATCTTGTCAAGGAGCTTACAGCTGTCACTCCCTTCAAGGAGACGGGTCCAGAGCTCATCACCTAGGACACCAGCAAGGTCATAGACCATCGCTGTTGACTCGCTCCCTCTGCCCTTGAAGGGTCGATCTCACAAAGTTCACTTGAGTTTTTCATAGTAATGGAAAAGTACTTAAGATGGCAGCGGGGATTCCCCTGAGGGGAAGTGGAAACGCAGTGCAGGTCATTTTCAGCTAGAATGGCGGCCATTTTGCCCACCATATTGGAGTTTTGACTATAGCGTGACAGTGAGATGTCCAATAAACTGAAAAATGAATTCCTTGGGGTTGAAAACCTAGGTCTAGAGCACTAGATCATCTTTCTATGTGGCTTAGTTCCAGAGTTATGGCTAGTTTTTTTTCTTTCTAAAAATGACCTTGAAAATGACATTTGACCTTGAAACAGAAAAATTACTTCAGAAATATATTCCTCACACCACAAACTATAGTTCTAACAGGAGCTGAGATATGACATTCTCTCTTTCCAGTGGCGGCCATATTGGATTTTCTTTTTTCAAATTCCTACTACGCTTCCCGTGTTCGTTTTCACAAAAGCGCTGAAGGGAAGTTAATCGGAGATGGCCAGCTGTCTGCAGAACACACACAACCACCACTACTTTATAGCGAATGCAACTTAAAGATTCAAAACACTGAAAATTGTGTTTTTCAATCTCATTGCATTTTTATTTTTTTATTTTTTTTTTACATAAGGTATGTTGATGTAACATTACCCAAAATGTTAGAACTGTTGTTGTGAAAATGATGACGAAAGCCCTTTGATCTCTATCCCCCTGGATATCAACAAAATCAAGACATTTCAGATATCCTATCTGCTTCCTGTTTGATATTACATACTGTACTCCCAGGCTACCTGATTGGTCCATCAGTCAGTTTGCCAATTCTCAGTAGTTAAAATTAGCAAGCTAGTCCACAAACAAGTAATGAAACTAGTTTGCTACAATTTAGTTAATTTTAGTGGTTCAAAAACATCCACAGCAAATGTGACAATTTATTTACCACAGGTTAGCCAATGTTAATCTCCCATAGCAACCGATTATACTGGTCCCATGAATTTGTTAACATTTGAAAGCTTCATGTATTATGATACTAACTTGACATCTCCTTTCAATAAACAGAGGGCCACGCCCCTTCAACCTACTGAGAGTTGGCTGTGCTCAGAGAGGGTGCACTAAAACAGTTACAACAAATAAAATGATACATCTAAAGCTGAAAAAATGGATACTCATGACATTAATATTCCACAACAAGCAATTTATGATCAAAAATCATCGTACTGGATCTAGAAGTTAACATTAGTTCAATGCATGGTGTGGGGACTTCGGAATGGGGGAACATGACATGGCATGTCTGTCTAACTTGTTAATAGCTTGTCAACAATGTACAACAGAAGCTTTCAGTGTCACCTACTCCTGCAAACACACGACACGTGTGTTGTCCTGCATGCGTCATGTGTCAGCAGACTGCTCACCCACTGTACACGATGACGCGTTACGCCACTGTGTGACGAGAGACTCACCTGTGCGGGCTTCGGCTTTGCCAGCTCCTCGTTGGTCTTCTCCAGTGCGACCGCCAGGGCCGGCTCTAGGAGCCAGGAACCAGAGGCTTTCTGGAGGGAGATCAGCTCCAGCAAGGGGTCTCTGCTGGGCGGAGGGGGTTCTTCATGAGCTGCGGAGGAAACGATTGACTATTCATTGATCAGAACAATCTAAAAAGTAGATTAGGTGTGCCCTTGTTTTTTTTGGTTTTTTTTGCAGATAAAAAATCAGATTCATTACACAGACGTTTCACCCATGATCAGGCTTCCTTGACACTGAAGAAGCCCTGATGGACATACTGTGTAGTAAGTGCCAGTAATACAGATTGGAAATAGCAAAACTGCACTGATATTTCCAGCATCCAAAATCTGAACTCCAAGAATATCAAAATGCCGTGATATATGGTGGCCACAAATGTGAAAAATTACAACATGGACTACACTTTCACATAATGGCCCTGTATGAGCGGTGTATCAGTTGAACAGGCATGTGTATGGGCTGGGCCCACTGACCTGTTGCTATCACCTCGTCAACTTCAGCTTCATCTTCATCTTCACAACAATACTCAATTGCTAATTCTTGTGTTCCTGTATGTTAGAGGGCAAAAGTGGAAAATTAAGTCTCTTCTTCTGTGGTTTTATCTCAGAGAGTTATGTATATCACCGTTTCATCCTGTGTTCAAAGAAAGCTAACAAACTCATTTTTACCTCCCGGTACCTGTGACCATGGTGCTGGATTGGCTCTTTTCACAGCAGCCATTTTGACACGTCATCGCAGGGTAATCACAGGCGTAATCACAGGTGTAATCAATAAGATGAATTATGGTCCCATTCTATTTAGGTGTGCCAGGGCCCTGGTGCTGTGCATGCCCTCTCACTGGAAGGAGACCATAATTAATTCATGTTATTAATTACACCTGTGTTTACCCCGTGATAGCATGTCAAAATGGTCGCCGTGGGAAAGGGCCTATGGGGAGAACGATCGTAATGGGGATCGAGACAAACAATGAATTACCTGACATATTCCAACATAAATTACCTGAGAGAAGACAGAAATTTTCAGAATCAGGGCAGCCGTCTACAGATGCGTCATCTGCAGTTGAAAATTTGTTTAGGTTAGGAAATACATCCGGTTCTGTGTCACAGAGTTAAAGGTTTTAATAATGTTGCCAAGTGATGATAGAAGACATAAATTCTGTCAAGAATCACTCACATCATTAGTTTAACCATTTATTATGATGCAGAATAAATGGCAATGGCAATACAGTTAGTCTTGGCGATATGGGTCTACTCTTAGGGGTGCTCCCTGCTGTAAGTGGTTAGAGCATAACCATCCATTTTAATTGTTATTTTTGTTTTGTTTTATCGTTACTTATTTATTTATATATTTTATAAAATCTATCAATCAATCAATCAATCCTTTTCAAGTAGCAGACTGGATAAGACGGTGTGTATTTAACTAGGTCAGTAGCCAGCCTAAGCATTTTGTTAATATCATGGGATAGTTTGTAGGGACGGGAATTGCAGGGACCTCCCGAATCAATACTATCATGATATTTGGTTTCAGCAGTCTGGTGAAGTTTCAGCGGTCTTACCTCTATGTAAAGTCATCTACAAGTAAGCTAGCGGCCACTGCTGTCCCTGTCGTCCGCTGTCAACACCACGATTCCTCCCAGGGGTCACTTCCATTCGTTTTGGGGACCTAGTCTAAATATCGTACTACTAAAGTGAAATATCCCTTTAAGTGCTCAATGCAAACTGCCTGCCAGTCACCATCAGTTACACATGCCAGTATATCAGTGTTACATTTTATTTATACATTCAGTAACCCATTTAACTTCATTTCCTTCGTGGTTTAAAGTCATGCAAGCACTTAACGTGAACTGTGCCAAACCAGGGCTGGGTGTCCTAAAACGGTGCCATGTATAAATACTTCAATTGTAAATAAATGAATAAATACATAGAAAGAGGACGAAATTTTCGCAGTCAATCACTGTCAGTGTTATTGTACGCAACATATATAGTTATTATATCCAACACTCACGTATATACTGTACGCTACGGTTACTGTGGGGAAACTGTGATTTTGCATATTTCCCAGGATATACTGTATATAGGCCTATACTCCCTGTCAGGTCAGGAAATGTTAGAGGAAAATGTGCCACAGTTACGTGAGGATCCTTTTATTTACCTCCCGCACGTCCATGGCACGGCGAGTGCGCATTTAGCTTTTGATGAAACTCAAATAAATGAGGATATCAACCACCAAGTAAGTGATAGCTGTATTTCCAGCACGTGATCTCTATTTCCGGTAGGCGTGACATGTCCAGTGAGGTTACGGTTGGGGTTAAGCATCAAAAAGATGTGGAGAATTTAATCAGATTTAGGACATAAACCATCAAGTGTTCACTGTATTGGAGCCTTATTAACAGATTAATGGCCTAAAAATCTCACATTTTCTAACCTGATGGAGGCATGTGCATCTATCTCAGGAAATGTGCAAAATCACTGTTGTCCCACATTTACCCTAACACAGTGGTTCTTAACCTGGGTTCGATCGAACCCCAGGGGTTCGGTGAGTCAGTCTCAGGGGTTCGGCGGAGGTTAAGACACACATCCGACTCTGAGTAAATATTAATTATTATGTTTTTGTTTTTGTGTGAAAATCATGTTTCGATGGTTTTGTTCTTTGAACACAGTGATGTTGATGCACGGTTCATTTTGTGCACCAGTAAAATATATACCTATGTTTTGAATTTGAAAAAAGTAATATTTTATTTTTCCAATTACGAAGGGTTCGGTGAATGCGCATATGAAACTGGTGGGGTTCAGTACCTCCAACAAGGTTAAGAACCACTGCCCTAACATATATAGTAAAGATATGAGCTGTAGTCTTTTATAGGACAAATAAAACACTAGGTAACTAGAAGGTTTTATTCCCACAACATATAGAAGAAAAGGATCGTTATGGTATCGGTATTGAATGCGAGGTACCGGTTTTGACATTTTTCAAACGATACCCAGCCCTTTGCTGAATGAAAAAGAGTTGTTAAATCGGTCATTCCTGTTACACACAGACTTGCTACTTGATACGGTAAGTAGCCACTTACATGCATCCATCATGGGAGAAAAGCAGCACATCATTGGAGGAGACGGGCAGGCGGCCATATTCATACAATACACTGAGGGGAAAGAATTAGAAGATTAGATGAAGAAGAACAGAAGAACATTTTGTGAAGTTGAAGTTGAGTTGTGAAGTTTGTTTTTCCTTAAATAGGACCCAGAGATCAGTGGTCTAGTATATTACATGTGCCAGTTATATTGATTTTGATTATCTTTGCGCAGTTATAAAATATACAGTTTTTAACTTTTACAAAAATGGCACATCAGTGATCTGTTTCCCAAAAGGCACATGATTCCAATAACTGCTGTTATTGATTAGTAATCATTTGGACTGATACTGTACCAGCTTCCCACATGTGAACACTGCCAACTGTGTTCGGTGGAACGTCTGAACCAAGCTGGAAGTACCGCCACCGGGAGTTGAACCCAGCTTTAGCCTTTACACTACCCAGACGTCCCTCAAGCAGGGTAATCTTATGTAGACTGTCATGAATTTATCAAGCACGCCAATTTGTCTCCATTTTGGAAATGACACCGTGACTACAACCTACTGTAAAGCCATTGGCCGCACTTTTGAAAGCGATTTGCGTGCCGCATTGGTCCGCACGCACGAGGCTCTAGACCAGCAGAAAAAACCCCTCTCCACTGTGGACAATGGCCAAGGCACGAGCAAAATCTTTCTTCTGACTGAAATGGGAATGTCGCTTTTTACGCGATGAGAATGGCCATTTCTGCAACACTGGAAAGCGGTTCTGAACTCCTCCAAATCTCTCCCTCTTACGAGAGCATGTCCAAAGTTGATCCCGTGCGTTGATTTGTCATGTGTTCATTACTCCTCTGCACTCCTGTGCTTTGGCATGTTCAGTCTGTTGTTCTTCTTGTTCTTCTGCTGCTCACCGAGCACAGTTCAGAAGTAGGGTAAGGGGTAAGAGTAAGGGCTCTATTTTCATAAATCAAGGTGCTAGGGCAGACACAGGCTTAAGTTCAGCGCGCTAGCACACTTAGGCGCGTCCGGTGTATATTTGGTTATTTGGTGGCCAGAGGTGCTAGTGCACTATGGCGCGGTCGTAACAAAAAAAAAAGAAAAAGGGGGTTGGATCAAGAGGAATGCATTATTAGTAAGTGTGGTTGGGGCTGGCATTGATTATGGCCAATCAAATCACCTCCTCTACGTTGAGCTGATCGTGTGGCTGGCTGTCACACAGCTTATCCCACAGGCTGCGTTTTGCTGTGTCTTGTTTCAGAAATGGAATAATAATAATAATAATAATAATTTAAAAAAAACAAAAAAAAAAACACCCCACACGCAAAATCTGAATCAATTGCATGTGGGGATTTATGGAGGAGAAATCAACTGTTGCCAAGCTAGCATTGGCCAGTCTGTGTTCGAAGGCGGGACATAACAAAGGGTGAATTATAAATACGTCAGCTGTTCCAAAAACACTAACAATAGACACAATAGTCATAAGGCCCTCAATTATTGCCATAATGAAACTGTATGGACGGTTTCAGTGGAATTGCGTTGCTAGGGAACAGCTCGGACTGCAGTTGATTTCCTGTTACAGTGTTTTTGCTAACATCAACAACTGACAGGAAATCAAATGAAGTCCATTTGGAATGTTTCTGTTATCAAGCTGAACCCGTCTTCGCACACACGCGCACACACACACACATACTGGGTGTTGGGACGTCTCTTCGTAGCAGCGGCCCTTGCACGGCCTCCCCGTCGCCTTTGTGAACGGCGATGAAGGCAGTGAACGCGCTGCTCACTCCCGATTGGACGCTGAGCTCCACCACCCTCTCCTTCACTCCTCCACCCTCCCCCTCCTCCTCTGTCTCCAGGGAGCGAATCAGAGTCCGGGCTCCAAGCCTGTGGACAGTCAATCTGGTGGAGAGAGAGGGG
>OMKL01133184.1:3163-17825 GCA_900302295.1 Parasudis fraserbrunneri
ATCTCACCCTTCTTACACCTTACAAGTTTGGAGTTAATGAGTCACAAAAAATAAAGTCTTAGGCAAAAAATTGGTTTAGAAGAACTACAAAAGGGAAGAAGTCCATTAAGGTGTACATTAATGGTTCTAGAGACTACTAGCTAAATATGTGCACCACATTTTGTGTCAATTGTACTTGTGTAGAGGATTTGGCTTCTTAAGATTTAAAATGCAGTAGCAAGATGCACCATTCCCCCAAAATTGGACCAGTGGTGTTTGAGATATTGAGCAAGACAGACAGACGAACAAACGGTGACAAATTCATGGTCCCCCCCAATGCCAATTCATCAAGTGGGGGACATCTACAGAAGAAGCTTCAATGATGCGCAAAACTGAAACCCACTTAAACGTGGTTTAAAAGTGGAGGATTTTATCAAGGATATAATGTCCTTCTTAAAACACCATAGATGTATGAAATACAAGGCACTATCTGGGGCTTTAAGACATGTGAAATCGACCATGCATCAGAGTAAATCACAAGTAAACAACACACAATAGTGCTTAGAGAGTATTGCTGCTTGAGGAAGTGGGTGGGTGGCCTGTTTGATAGCTACATGCACAGAACCAACGGCACAGTGGAGCCGTGTGGGGGGGCATAACCACATACTGCAATACTGAGGGGGCAGCTATTGCCGCCTGCCGAGGAGCTAATTACAACACACAGACAGTCAATTGTCCCTAATACCATTTGAATATGAATAGGCTGAAATGAGGCAAATTCGAATATTAACAATAAGATTTCCATATTATTACCACATCGAAGCGGGCATAAAATGCTTACAATTAACAAGTTCATTGTCTGTTGGATTTGCTATTATGGGTAGTGCCAATAGGAAACTATCATTAAGAATTGTGCTGTGCTTTGTAACACCCATTTTTCCAAAATCACAAAAAAAGAACCAGTGATGGGTTTTCAGTTCACCTCAATCAATAATGTTTGTTTGTTTGTTTTTTAATTTACAATCAAATGGCTGTTTGGTATTCAAATTCATATATTTTTTCAAATTCGAATGCAATTCGAATATTGAAATTCATTCTGATAGCCCTAATGCACACACTCACACAGACAGTTCAGACACAGATGGATGTCATGATCAAGAATAGGCCCACACCTGTTTTGCTCAATCTACCTCGTCAGTGTCTCAGGGGCGTCTACATCAATATTCATATCAAGAGTTTCCGTTATGCAGGGGCAAGAGAGTGAGTGTGAGAGAGAGAGAGAGAGAGTCAGTCAGAGTATGTAAACAGAACCCTGGACATGGGCCCATTCACATTTCCTCCTTGCTGGGGTCATGTGATCCATTTACTCCGCTTGCCCAGAACGGCCACGTGAGGAGGTGACCGAGGGCCCTCTAATTCAATCAATTACCTCTCAACTGTACTGCAAAACTCAATCACACTGTGTGGTGGCTGACTTGCTATCCTGCTGTCATCTTGTAAGATAGACTAACATAATATTGAGTCGCGTGAAAAAGCACCTGACCGAAAGTCAGAACCACCACTGGACAGCATGAAGAAAGGGTCCTGATCTGTGAAGGTGAATCAATAGGTGCCTTGTCTGCCAGGTCACTCAGGGGCTATATACAGAAAGAAGAGAGTCATGTGTTGAATTCATGCAGTCTTCCATGTTATAGGCCAACGCTCTGATCGGACACCAATTACTGAGATGACGGCAATGATAATAAAACAAAGAAAAGGTTGGCTAATAGGATACGGATCATGAATAAATGAATCATCTAGGTCCAAGTCACGGACACATTCATGATAATAATCATCACAATTGCCCTTTTTGGTCTGAGCTAAGGAGTAGGACTGGGAGGCACACCGAATATGAAGGTATACTGTCATGGATCCATGAAAAGTTATGGATTTTTACTATACCATTGTCCATGATATATACAGATCATATAAAATACACATACTGTATATTTTTAAGTTAATCAAAAAATAATTCCTTTCAATAGTATAAAGAAAAGTTAAAAGAAAATAGACCATTCTGAATGAAAAAGTACCATGACAATTGTATTACAAGATAAAGACAAAAAAATATATATGTTATATCACATTGGAATTTGTACTGGAAAACTAAATACCATTATACTGTCAAAACTAAGAAAAATATTGTGATATGATATTTTGGCCATATTGCCCAGCCCTACGATGTGTGTGTATATATATATATATATATATATATATATATATATATTTATTTTTTTATTTTTTTTATCATCACTGCGATATCAACATGCACAATATACACATCACAAAGAGCTGCGATATGTGAACCTGAAAAAAAACTACTAAAAAATCCAAGATTGGCAAGAACCTGGCCAATCACTAGAATATGACGTTCTAGGCCAATCAGATGGGCCATTACATGCACGTGACATACTAGACAAGGGAGTAGGGATGAGTCATGACATTCAAATAGTCGAATAAACATTTGTGAAGACCGAATTATACTTTAATAATAATAAAATAATACATGCAAAAGCAAGCGGAACTTTTGTTATTGCAACTGTTGCCTGGGGGACCGATTAGATTGCGGAACGTGTCCAACTCATGGCAAGAGTTCTGCATGTAACGTTTCATGCATACTTAAAAAAAAAAAAAAAAAGAGTTGCATTAGATTGTTGAGAACACACGCCCTTTCTCAACTCAAGCGGCAACGCACGGACAAGGCAGCAGCAATGGAATGTTTCTTTGTAGATGGTTATGACCGAACAGAACTCCTGGCCAATGAACGAGCTACAGGCGGGTTTTCAACTGAGTGCATGAGGAGGGGTCACATACACGAGTTTGCCCAGGCACACAACATGGCTGTGCATGAGAGGTTTTTCTGGAATTGGTTTATTTCGCAAAGATTCCGCAAAAATACATGTGTTTGAGAACTACTGAGCATACGATTTGTAGAAGAACATCTCTCCTCCCCCATTTGTTGATGTGCATCTACTTTCATTTCTGCTTGGACTCCTCCACACGTCAAACTTGCTGTCCAGAATATTGTTATCTAGCATCTACATTAGTTCAGCACCTGCGTCTGTATGACTTATTCACTTCTCTGTATAAATAAATATGCCCTTTTATTTCTGCTCCCTAGAGAACAAGGACATTGTATGCCATGCTGTTACCTTCTTCTCTCTCTGCACATATAAACTTTCTCAGAGAGACTTTCCTGAGTCTGTTTTATACCATTTCTTCTACTTGATTGGAAACCTGAGACATGAATTATACTGCACGAGTAGTGTGAGACTTTGTAAACGGATGTTTTGATATCATTTTAGTGTTGTAAAATATCTGCCTTTACCTCTATTGAATCAGAAATTACTAACACTTTTTGGAATTTCTGTTCACCATGAAGGCATGTGAGTAAAAACTTTTTTCGTCAGTAATTCCAGGCAACACGGGGTGAATAATTGATAATAAAAATAAAAAAAAATCATTTTTGGGTAAAGTATTCCTTTAAACTGGCTCTCTGGCAAATGATGTTCGATTATTCGTTCAGAACTACCACTGAATAGTTGAACATGAAAAATGGAGCAAATGCACATCCCTACTAGGGAGAGTGGGAAGTTGGAACAGTGAGGACCAAACACAGAGAAGGTGCATATATGTTAGTGTGAAAATAACACACACAACTTTGAAACGAAAAGCAGGTGCTTACAATCAGCCTTCTTTTCCCGAAAACACAACATGCGAGAGGCTTTGGCCAGCTGGAATTTTGCACGAGGAGCAGCAAATCTGTATTACCGCAGACAACGGGTCCAATATTATTGAAAAAGCTATACCAAACTATTCCAATTTAGTCTGATTATCAGGAAAAGCGACATATATGACTGGTTCCTCTTTTTGCCACAGGCTGAGGCTGCATCTTGCCATCACTGAGTGTTAGCTGAACTCGGTGCTGCTGACCTGAAGTGATGAAGTTACCTACTATGTAACGTTAAACAGGATGCATATTTTGCTGTCACGTGAGGTACGTTTAAGGGGTAAGAGGTAGGAGTAAATGCCACTCGCACTCAAAAAACAAGAGCTGCGTCACCTTTAGAAATTGCCAAATAATAGCACATTTTCTTCATTTCAGCTGTAATGGTGTAACATCAACTGATTAACGTTGTATCCAAGCATTGTCTTTTAATTTACAAAATGGACATTGCAATAGCTAAAAATAGCAGAATCCCCATTCACTTTGACTAGCTAATCCAGAGCCTTTTATTACCAGAGTTTGGACATTAAAGGCTCTGAGCTAACCTCCCTCCATGACATCCCTCCAAAATTCAGCGGCCAGAATTTTAACCTGTCATCATCACAACCTAACATCACAACTATTCTGGCAGAATTACATTGGCTTCTGCTTCCATACAGAGTACAATTCAAGACTCTGCTATTGACATTCAAAGCGCTCAATAACCTGACCCCTTCATACACCGCTGAACTTCTAGTACCTCTTACAACTGCCCATAACCCCCCAGAGGATATCAGGAACGGTGGATGTTTTTTTAAAAAGAAGCTTTGAGAGCTTTGAGATACTTCATATGAATCGCGTTATACATAATGAAGGTTATTATTATATGATATATTATTATTATATTTCTGTTTAAATAGAAACGTAACAGTGATATAAGACAATTAATCTGCCTGGTATTTTTAAAATGGATTTTTTTCAGGGTCTACAACAGCAGTGCACTTAAACAGAAGGACACAAGAATGATATACTTACTTCTTTTTTTTTTTCCTTTTTTTTTTTACATTTGTTATTGAATGTCATATTGCCATCACAATATCCAACAAATTAGTTGCATATTATGCTTTTTTTTTTTTTTTCATATATCGCGCGGCCCTAATGCGGAGTCTGAAAAACAAGATTGGATACAAGCGAACTCCTCTCTGACTGAATTTGAAAACCACAGACCATGTGCTCACGTCATCTGTTGCACAGTTTCACGCTGCTTTCAAAGAAACGCTACACACAGAGCAAGAACAAGAGAGAACACAAAACAAGCTGCGGAACAAAACGCTTCCTGAGCCGTGCTGAATATCACACTAGCTTTATGATGACTGAATTAAGCTGCCACTTAAGACATTTTGGGGCATTTTCTCCACAGGTGCATGAGTGGGTGGATATCTTGCTTAAATCTGCCTATATTCAGGGAAACCCCTCAAACACACATTAGTTATATAGATACACCAAGATAAATCCTGATAAAAACATATTGTGCGCACGCACGCACACACACAAAAACGCACCCACCCTTTCCCCCTGTGTGGGAGAAAAGGGATGTAAGGGAGCAGGGTGCTCCTCTCATTTGACAGCAAGGCCATGGAACAGGGCCGAGTTGCCAGATGCCGAGATAACCAACCCCCCTCCCCAGTAAGACCGACGCCAGGCCACCCGCAACAGGAAATGAAGGAGATCTAATAAAGGAACTGAAGGCCACCCCCAGGTTTTAAACACAGGAGGACAGGACTGTGCTGCCACAAGCAGAACTCTCTCAGAACAAGTAGTACAGGACAATCTGGTTACTGTTACAGTCTTTCAACAATGCTGTTGGCTGCTGGTTCTGAGACAGTCACTTCAATGGAACTCAAAACTGTTAAGTGCATGTGAAATACTCAATGGGCCAACATTACAGCAACCTAGGGGTGCACAATCCAATATTCTAGGTGTAATTATGCATTAGGACAAGATTTATGAAAGTACACCAAAAGCTCATTAAATGCAGACCACTATGAAGAAAACAAGTCACAATTTGACATAACAAAAGTTGAAGTCAAGAGGTTGAAAGTATATCAGTTATTTTCCACCCCCAGAGAGAGTATCTATTTGAGGCCATATTGTCTGGAAAAGTTATCATCACAGGTCATTGGGGCTACATCAATAATGGCAGCAGCGTGTACAAAAACAACATGTAATCATAAACAAAAACATTCCCAGCAATATTTGCCCACAAAGAGTCATAAATAGAGCTGAACAAGAGTGAATCCTCTTTCATTATTCCCATCCTAGAAAAATAACTGATGACCAAGACTAGTTTAGGTTTCTATTAGACTTTTCCTGGATAGCTCCTTGTTTGACAGTGTGCATGTATGGTTATGTGTATGCAAACAACCAACACAACATAAAAACAAAAGGAAAAGACGACTGGAAACGCTGTTCAAAATGTGAATAAGAGGGTTTAATAGGAAATTATGCTAATTGGTACAAAACAAACTCAAGGTTAATGGCATCTGTATTGTATAACACCAAGCAGTTGAAACATACTGCTTTCCAGATTAAATGATGTGTATACAGTTAACGTGTGTGTGTGTGTGCGTGTGCGTGTGCGTGTGCGTGTGCGTGTGTGTGCGTGCGCGCGTGCGTACGTCTCCTTGGTGTAAACTTACTGGTTTCCAGATTGCATAGGGCAGTGTACGCTGTACCCAGCCTGCTGAGAGAAGGAGCCCCAGGAATCAGAGGCGGTGTATACAGAACTCTGGAACACAGGAGAAAATACACATTTAGTATGCCGCGGAAGACCCACCACACTGTGTGATACAGCTTAGCAATACAGCTTAGTCATGTTGTTAGTATATGGAAAAAAAATCTGTATTTCTACAGAACACAGAGTTCTTTATGCTGCTTATATCTTTAGTCACCAAAATCTAGAAGTGGAAGTAACCGTTTCCCAAACTTTGTTTGGCATGTTCCAAATTTTGTTCACCAGACCAGTGCATTTTACCACCTGCTACAGTGATAAAAAAATATAAGTGGTGGAGGCCTACTTTGGGGTAAAAATCAGACCACATCTTTGCTCCACAGGGTCTTGGGCGCTACAACCCACCTATAATACATGACAGAAACAGAAAGACAGGTGGCTGAACGTCATTCTCATTCAGCAGATAATCTGTTTTACACCTGTGCTCATCTCAATAGTCATGGAAATGAAGCATCTGAAATATGAAACAGCAGTGCTACTACTATTCAATCCCTGAATGACTATCAGCATGAGAAATCACTTTCCTTATCAACTCCTTCTACATCTTCTCTAGATGACTGTACCACCACCACACAGACGTCACAGCCTAGCCCTCAGATGTCAATTGACGAGTACCTCAGACAAAAGATCCACATAACTCTGATTTAACCCTCTCTGACCCCCGGTGCCACTGGCGGTATTTCACGCTCATTTTCATGCAGTTTTGGGCAAGAACCATGCAGTTCTTTGCATGTAGTACAAATCTGTTATTTTCGCCTATTCTAAAAACAGTGTATTTGACCATTTCTGCATACTGGGGTCCCTGGGGTCCAGTCTGGGAATTGCATGAATTGGGTATGACTGGAAATCTGAGACTCTTGTGGATCCAATGAGCCCAATTGTATTCATGTGTGATGATGTTAGTCCCCATAGTAGCCATTTCATTGTAGTGAGACTATTTTTATTTTTTTTTATTTTAAACTTGACCTCACTGTATAAAATGACCTATTGTGACCTCTAGGATAATCACAACCTCATGAAACTTTACAACCACAAACTATAGACCTAGGTCATTCAGAGTATGAATGGCCTTCCTATGTTTATTGACCATAAGGGGGGGTTTCTGAGCAATTTCCAGAACAGAAGTGCTCGCCATCCCATCGCTGAAAAATGCAATTCATACAGAAATCTCCAAATGTCAAAAGTTTTTGATACAAAATCACAGCATGAATCTTCTATGGTGTTCCTCAAGGTCTTTGTGTCTTAATGTGGTATTTTGGGGGATTTTTGACCATGTTTATCAATTCTCGAGCAGTCAAAAATGGTAAAATGTTGCACCATAGCTGTCTAACAAATGAGATCAACCCAAAAATTGCTGCAACAACTTATGAGACATAATTGAGCATGGGAATGGCCATCATATGCTTCAATCATAATGTTCTAAGCCCTTAAACACTCTAAACCTTCCAAATATAAATGGGCGCCTAACCAAAACACAATGTTTATTACAGATTTATGACTAGAAAAACTTAGCATCTACTGTTGACCTGCAATCTCCCCCTAAAGAACCCCAGTCCCCCACTAAAAAAAAAGACAAAAATGGGTCTATGTGGGTCTCAGAGGATTAGGTTTTCAACCTTTATTGGTAAGTTAAGCGTGTTGTGTTAATCTAACTAAAATGGAAGCAGTCTGTCTGTCTGTCCCTGTCTATATGTCCTTCAATTTTGAAGGATCAGTCGACTTCACACTTAGCGGGTATATCGCTGAGGACCCAAGTAAGTGCAGTGTCGAGTGTGAATTTGACTGGATGAGCAGTTCTTGAGAAAGCCACAAGCAGCAATACCGGGGTCCAGTCGGCCCGTTCCGACAAGACACGTTTTGAACGGCACTGCACAAGTTCATAGTTAAAGACGGTAGAGGTTAAGTACTTTCTTATGATATATCACATTCACACTCCCAAGTGATATGGATTAACTTCACAACTGCAAACACATGGGCTGTCCAAGAAAATTTCAAAACCAAGTTAGATGGTTAATCAGTGGAAGGGTTCAATTGCTAAATGCTTGATGTGGGCCATTGTTTGCGTTTGAGGTTCTGGTGGAGTTGAAGAGCGATTTAACATCATGGCAGTCATGAGACGGCAGGCTACAGTGAGAAAAGAACCACCTGATCAGTTCAACCTAAATCCACTTTCACACAAGAGAATGTGTGGTTTAATCATCTAGTCAACTTATAGCTCACTGAAAGGATCTTCTGTTTTGCACCCTGCCATTATTAGTTCTTCCACTGAAAAAAGGCTGTCAAAGGACTCCGTAGATCTTTCCTAGTCTCCTATGACATGCGCTTTTAATTTTGTTTTACAAATGCCATAAACCTTCTCACAACATCATTAAGGAGGACCTTGCCAAACCACAGTAAACACTGCAACACTTGAGTTACAATTACTCAAAAGGGTAAACTGGATTTATTATTTTGGGGGATTTCTTCGGCTCGAGTCAAGATGTGGGATGTAAAATTAAGTTCATTATGTTTTTACTGTTGTTGCTGATGCCAGGATGCCAGGATATGTGATGGCAACATCAAACTGCAGTAGCATATGTGGCTCAGGTGCACAACAGGGGAGAAAAGGGACGGAGGGGGTTTATATGGGCTAATGGTAAATGTTCCTAGTTTTAGGCTAAAAGTGAATTTAAAAAAATTATATTGCTTCGCTTCGCTAAAAAAGGCTAAAAGACTTAGTAATTTAACCTTGACATTTTTAATCACAGTTAATAGTGAAATCTGTTAATTGTGACATTCGTAGTGCAAATCAAAGCAAACATAACATACCTCCATGTTGGAGGAGGCCACTGCGAACAGGTTGCTGTCCAGCTGAGGGCCCTCTGGATGCAGGTAGTTCTCCCCGTCCATGGCCGGCGATGAGGAGAGGCTGGGCATCAGACCACAGCCTCACACATGACCACCAGCTGACTTAGGCACACACCCTCCGACCGACAAGCGCACACTCACTCACACACTCACACACACACACACACACACACACACACACGCTGGCTGTGTCAGAGAAAGTACTTTTTGTACTTCTAACAATGGCAAGTGCTCTCCATGACCTGAGGACAACAGAGAGGGGAGAGGGAACAAGGGAGGGACACAAAATGATGAGTGAAATTGTGTAAAGAATTTCCGACAAAGATATTAATCAACATAACAAACGGGAAATCTTGGTTGATAGAGCAGTAGAAAAACATGTGGAAGAAAGATCAAGCAAGGCTAGACTCAACAGACTATATCTGAAATCAGCAAGGTGAAAAGGGAGATAGCACCATTAACGTCAGAGTGTCAAAATTCACATTTCAGCTACATCATATCAAAGAGCCAAAATATGGCATACTGTTAGATAGCATTTGGAGCAACGTTTATAAGGCGTACATTACCCAACAGACAAGCTACACACTAATGTGGGCTATAAGCTCCCTTAAAGAGTTGAAGAAATCTTGACTCAAAGACACCTTTTACAAAACATATTACTTCAGTCTAAAACCAATTATTTTGTAAAATCCTAATCAAATCAGAAATAATTGGTTTGTCAGTAATCTCAAGACTCATTCTGCTCATCTCCGTCATTATACAGAGCCAGTAGTTGAGTCCAGAGCTGATTCGTAATGCAGAGTGGTAGCTCGCACACTTCTTGACTGGCAGCCCTCATTAGCTGGATGTCATCTGACATCATTGAGGGTTCCGCATCCATCAGAGAACTCATTACATTCACAGTAGGAGGCTGACAGACAGAATGGCTGGGCTGGTCTGGAGATGAACAGGCCCGTTCCCAGGAAGAGGAGCTCAATGTTGAAATAGTGGAAAACACTGCCAGGGAATTTATTCTCAGGCTTTCCGGGCATTCGCTCATAGCCTACAGGCAAAAGTGTGAGCCGTTACAATTGGTCTCATCTAATTACGATTTCAAATCTAAAGATGGATAAGAGGTAGGCCTAATAATACAGACTGTCAGCTTTTGATTCAGAGCCTTTTCTGGCCTCTATGTTAAACCAAGTTAGAATAATGTCAGTTATTGCAGTCAGTCGTCCCAATTACAAGGCAGCGCATGTATTTGGAAAGTCAAAACCCTTTATGCAAGAACTTCTTCAAATTATGTGAAGGATTAACATCACCACATTCTTAACAACTTCCTATGAGATCCAATGAAATTTGGTGGTGAGATGGCTTATACTATACAATTTTCCTGTACAATGTAGACTCAGTGACTGGCTTAATATTCACGCCCCGAAATCCTAAATCCTAGCCCTCCTATTATCATGCCTCAGATTACAAAGGGCCTCTTGAAGAGTGTGGCTTTCTCCTGCATAATTTCCCTATGGAGTTCCACTGGAACATTTGTGTGCTATAGTGACCTCTTCTTAACTTGGGGCATGGCTGTGGGAGAAGCTCTAAGGTTTTAGGCGGTAGCACTCGCTCAGACCCTGGACATTCATCCAGGAATCCAGTTCCACACTATACAAATGTACTCTATGGGTTAGAATCCATCAAACAACTGATATCCCAGTTGAGATGCAAGACTGTTTGAACAGCTGGGAAGAGTATCTCAAAGTAGGACTGGGCAATATGCCCAAAACACCATATCACAATATTTTTCTTTTTCTTCTTTTTCTTTATTTTTTTATGTTTTTTTAGTAATTGTAATTGTAATTTAGTAATTTTAGTAATTGTCATGATGATATTTCTGTGCATTATACTGCTGCAGGGACATCTTTTTATATTTTGTATATCATAGGTGACGGTATTGTAAGAATCCATACCTTTGCATGGATCCATAACGGTATATCTCCCTGCCTTATTATCTTAAAATAGGTAGTGTTGATAGTTCATAAACTTTATACAGTTGTTGCATGAGAAGAATTTACTACCAGTAACAGTGCATGACTTTCATGCAATAAATCTGTCCCAATACAGTGGATGCTCATCTGGAGTTCGGGAGCTGACCACATGGACTACCGCTGCTCTGGTGTGGTTTCAAATAGGCCAAATTATCCAGAATCAAAAGACCGTCTGTACTTTCATTGCATAACATTAATCTTCTGATATAATATACTGGTCTATTTAGACTGGCCAATTCCCGATAATACTTGCTTTTGACTATACTTTAAAAATGGAAACATAAACCACTTTGTCTGTATCTTTCAATCTCTCTCACACTCTCCAGACCTAAGCTAGTGATATACATGGCGTTCTACAAAATCAAACATTAGTTCTTAACCATGTTACAAGCGGGGTTACAGACTGGATGCCTAAAGAGTCACATATACACACTCTACCACCTCCTCTCCAATCCAGTTCAACCACTGAATTAATCCGATCTGTCCACACCCCTCAATGCATGGCTGTGTAACGTCAATCACACTCTCACCCTCCTCACTAATCAGTCCTCTACCTCTCTCTCCCTTCCATTATTATTCTCTCCTCTTTTTCCTGTGCTCCATAACATAGACCAGACCTGTTCACTGGGGACAAGGGGGTAATAAATCCTATAGAGTTCATATGAGTCCAAATAGGAAGGCCTGTGTGTGTGCATGTGTGTGTGTGTCCTGACCCTACATCGAGAGCTAATATGCATGTAAGGAGGGAGGCCATTTTCCTCCCCCAGGCAGCCAGTGTGATATCGTCTGGGTGGGGAGCTACAAATCGTGTACGTGTTTGAGGGGGTTGACTGAACCAAACAGCAAGCTATCTAGCCAGTGAGCCACACAAGGTAGGGGCGACTCGGCTCCTCAGGCAATGCAGTCTATATTGGGAGGGGGTAGCCGGTGGGATATTGGATCTTGTCTCAGAGTACGTATGGAGAGCTAGTGGTCTCCAAGGCTCAGCTGAGGGCAGGGCAGGGGGAAAGCAAGGCAGCTCAGGGCAGCTGGGGAGTGTGAATAGAGGCCTTGTGAGGCTCAGCCAGTGTCGTCTTGCAGAACAACACATGCAGAAACTAGGGCTGTGTATTGGCAACTATATGGCGATACGATATATATCACCAACGATACAGGGGTTACGGTTAGGCTATATGGTAAGGATGGGGGAAAAACTCAGAATCAAGATTCTATCTTCTAAGATTCAAAGTCTATTCACAACTTGATATGGCTTGAACCATCTCATGAATTTAGAACTATAAATCTTTCGCTCACTAAATCCCACAGACATGCCAAGATTAGCCAAGCAGAAAGTCGCACTATATACATGTACATGTAACACAATCTATCGAATTGCCTAGATAATCGTAAAAATCAAGAATTGATTTGAAATTGAATCATGACTTCATCTTTTGATTTGAATCATGATGGTGGACATGCATGTTCTTTCATTAAAGGCCTGGAAATGGTACTGTGAAAAATATCACCATACTGGGCATCACGTATCTATATCAAGGACTCACATCACCACACACCGATATGCGATGCACAACCCTAGCAGCAACATCTTCAGGAGACTGCAGCATTCTGAGGTTTTCAAGAATCCTACACTGCAAAGATCTCCTTGAGAGATGATAAATAAGATGGTCTTGCAACATGCTTTGGGAAATCTTCATTTCTAAATGTATTCATGTCTACGAGAGCCCACCAGTAAGGATGCCTGTGTGGTCTTCATCTCAGGTGAAATAACACTAAGATAATCATATAAGCCTAGAGGTGGAGGATCTAGTGGAGGTAGAGTGGCAGATGATATACGGCCGGCAAAGGATGTGTGTTTGTGTGAGTGTAGGTGGGTGGTCTGGTGTGAAAGAGATTATAAATTCCTCCGCCAGGCTGGCAGACAGGAATGATTTCATCAGTGAGTGTGACAACTGACAAACACAACTACACTCTCAAACCTCCTTGTTAGCTTCAGTGGCAGCTCTCTTTCTCCCCGAGCCCTACCATGCTCTATGTCTCTCGCTCTCCTCCCACTATCTCTTACCCAACCCCCCACATCTTCTCCCCTCTCTGCAGCGCTGGGATTTATTCCCAGCATCCCACAACCTGCTCCCTCTTCCCGTAGTACCCCAGACACACACACACACACACAAATCACCGTGCCAACCGGCGGCATTGTGGCAGTTAATGTCTCCTAGCAACGGAGAGGTGTCTGTCTTTAGCAGCCCGCCCCAGGTCTCTGAGGACAATCGATACTGATCATTATAACAGGAGTCCCCGATGTCCTCTTCCTGTAAGGCCTCTTATCGTTACTGGGAAACAGGAAAGACTCGCGGCTAACGTCCGCAGAGCGAGGCGGAGGGAGGACTGGAATAAAGCAGGAGGTAGGGTAGGGAGGTAATCGTTTATTAAGGGTGCTATTTGTAAGATTTTAGAATGAGGCCCATGCAGACTCAACCACATAAAAAAGTGAAGTAAGCACATAATTTAATGGTTTGACGGGCCGTCAATGAGGACGTTTACACTCAACCGTTAGTTAACATTATAAAATTGGCAGTTATCTGCGGCAATATGGCCAAAATTACTGTCTTTCAGAGGTTGCAGCGGGCTCAATTTTAAAGCTATAATGAAGATGGAGCAATCATTGGAAACTAGAGAGCTTGAGGAATTCGTAGATAACAGCCATTTCATGCTAGCACACATGGGAAAAGGACGGAATTACGCTCCAAAGCACATAATTTAATGGGTGAGTCTACACGGTCGGTCAAACCATTAAATGACGTGCTTATTCCACATTATTTGTATGTGGCTGAGTCCTGCATGGTCCTCTTTCCAAATGATTGAAAATCATACATATAGCAACTTTAAGGTATACCGCTATGAATCCACACAAAGGTATGCATTTTTTACAATATTTAAATCTTTAATGTTTTAAATGAAATTGCACATTGCTGCAGTACGATAAAGAATTTTCTAATCAAAGCTGCAATGTGAGGGTTTCTTTACAACAGTGTAATTTGAAAGCCAAATACTGACATATATTGTTACACCGTCAAACATAACTGTCGAGATATGACAATTTGTCCATAATCGCCTCCCTAGGGGAGGTATGGAGAGAGAGAGAGAGAGAGAGAGAGAGAGAGAGAATTAGAGAGTCTGCTGTCCAGTGAAACCTACAAGGAAATTGATTAATATAATTTTTATTGAACAGCGTTTGATTTGATTATTGCGGCGCACCAGTTCTGGTCTGTTAAACAA